>JBBYHM010000006.1:11936394-11949022 GCA_038381775.1 Adansonia rubrostipa
CTTGTTTACTTGAGGGCCTCGCGACCCTTTATATAGTTGAGTTTTTGATATAGTTCCTTAACTTTATCTAACCATCACCGTTTTAAAATTAACTATCACTGACTTAAAGTTATCAATTGTTACACTTATAGTCTTTTAGTCACTTTTATCAGAATATGTTGGTGGTTGGTCTTTAATAAGAGGAACAAGGTCTAAATTATGTCTTTTAAAGATGTCTAATCCAAGATACATTCAAAGAGGTGTTTGTCAAGAAATTATTTATCTTTTTCGAAGGATATTTTTAGATGTCCAAGATTTTAGCGACTAGATGAATGACTGACTGTTGTGGTGCAAATAAGGCAAGGTCATTCAATCGGTCTTTGCATAGTGGGGAAAACTCATTTAGGCGGTCCGTGGCTTAGGGTACAACAAAAAGAAATAGAGAGTAAAAAGATTAAAAAAAAACAAAACAAAAGCTTTTGGAGAAGCTTTACGATTCTAACGAGAAAGAAATGCCATTTTTTTCCTTTACGTCCACTCTATTTCAAAGCATTTAGATTGAAAGCAAGAAATTGGATATAGATCTAATAAGAAGAGAGATTGGAAAATAGTGTAAAAATGGGTCAACAAAACAAATGTTAACAAAATTTATTTTTCTGATTTTTTTTTTTTTTTACTTTTCTTGTTTTTGAATAGTTGGTCATTTTATTTATTTATAGATTTTTGCAAGTAAAGCACTGGGTAACTCGAAAATTAATGTGACGAAATGCCTTAATAGAATTGAGATAGAAGAGAAATAGAGAAATAAGAAAGAGAAAAGGAGAAAATAAAAGCATAAGGAGAATTGTGATTGTATTATTCATGGTTTTTGTCTGTTACAACTATTACAACCTCTCATAAATAGATAATTGTAGCCTTAAAAACATAAAAACTGTCAATTATAATCATTGCATTCAATCATTTATTGGCAGCCGAATAACAGATTTGGTTGCTACAAGATTCTCCTCGCTGGTGATTTTACATTCTAGCTTGCATTTTACCGGCTTTCCTTCCTCTAGGTTCTAGAGTTGTTCCCTCAGCTTACACTTCCTTGTTGTAATTTTTTTTTTTTGGCTAGTACCTCCCAGTACACTCGTTCAGCAGACATCATTTTTCTTCCTGCTTCTTTGCTGAATTGTAGTATCATCACATTACCCCCTCCTCTTGAAGATCCTTGTCGATCCAATGATGGGAACTATGATTTCAGAATAGTATAATCCCTCCAAGTAGCATTTTCTATGCCCAAAGTTAGACCAGACAATGAGAAGTTGAGTAACAACTTGATCGTTTCTCTTGACAATCCTCTTATCTAGGATTGTTGTAGGATAGACGAGAGGGTGGCCTTCTTCATTAATACGAGGTGGGGCTATACTAGCAACCTTCTTATCGCCAAGCTTCTTCTCGAGTAGACTAACATGGAACACAGGATGTGTCGTAAACAAGCTTTTTGATGTCCAGTAAACAAGCATGCTCGAAGGGTCTTGTGAAATTGGTAGATGTGTCGCTAAAATTTGATGTTGTCGGTGTTTTCTATAGGTTTAAAGCCTGGATCTGAAAATCAGACCATATTTTTATATGACATTGCTCTTTTTGTTAAATTTGATTACATGGTTGTTTTGGGTACTTTATTTTTGTTAACTTTGATTCCATGGTTGTTTTGGGTACTTTATTTTTGTTAACTTTGATTACATGGTTGTTTGGCTAATTTAAAATGGTCTTATATAAATAAAATCAATTTTTGTTGGCAAACAATAGCTTGAATTTCAATTATTATGCTCTTTAAATTCAATTTTAAAATTTATGTAATAATAACAGCAATTTAATTGCCTTTAAAGATTATTAACTTTTAAGGGTAATCCTAGAAGTCAACATAATTTATTCAAATTATATATTAATTAATGTATAGATTCGATGTAATGAAGACTTTTGTTGGCACCCTAAAATGCTTGAAAAACTTTTTTACATATAATGGTATTTAAAAGCGTCGAGAAAATTTATGCCGGTAAATATAAACACAATACCGGCACCAAAAGTCAAGATTGCCGGAAACTCTTTACCAACATTCACCAATGCTAATAAGAGTAGTTTTTTGGACTTTTACCGGCACTTAAAATGCCGATAAAAGTGAGTTTTTTTTTTTTAATGTTTATAACTTTATTTTATTATGAAAACATTACAAAATTATTAAAAAAAATACGCCTTAAAGTCAACATTTTTTTCCATTATTTTGTCATCATCAATTTTTGTGAAAGATTTAAATATAAAACAGAACGGATCTTACTTAAAAGAGCCATCCTGTAAAACCTATAAAAAGAAAATACAAACCCAACACTTTAATAAGCTGGTTTCTATTAATTGGGATAGTTACTTACCACCCTGTTTGGAAGTAGAGCTAAGTATTGTCGGTGAAAATCCAAAATACAACCCTTTCAGATCTTCATCTTTTAGTATGTTCTGTAAACTTGTTGTATTGACACCGATGGAGTAAAGCCAAAAAAGAATGTAGGAAGAATTGAGGCATCATTAGGAATGATGGCAATGAACATAATACATTGTTAACTCGATCGCAAACTAATTCACTTAATATTTGAAATCCATCTTTGAATTATCTATCAATCATTTTTCTTTCAATCTTGTCAGCAGCTTGTATAATCAAAATCTATCCCAGCCTCACATTCTGAAATTAACTTGGCTTAGAATTTGAGATAGCTTACTCTCTCTCTCTCTCTCTCTCTCTCTCTCTCTCTCTCTATATATATATATATATATATATATATATATATATATATATATAAGCTGCTTTAGCAATAAAAAAATTGCAACTGATTCTAATTGAGGTATGGAGGATCCCAGGAGAGCAAGAATTCTTGAATTCCAAAGATGCTCATAGGAAAGTACTTAATGAGAAAAATCTGAGTTCACACACTGACATCAACCCCTTGTCTCAACGAATTTTCCCATTTTGTCCAATAAGGGGTATGCTAGAATCAGTAAGTTCAAGCCCAATATTTTTGTTAAACCATGTATTGGAATATGGGTCCGGTTAATTGGATCCAAACCCATCCTATTCTTAGGATTTCACATAAGTTTTATTAGATATCCATTCCTAGTAGGATAGACTACATAGATAGGCACATAAAGTTGTGTAATATAACAAGTGTTAATCTTAATTATTGTAGCAAAAATTTCAATCTTCTAAACTGCATCGTGCTTTAACCCTTGTGTATTTATCTAGACTTGGAGTGCGAAAACCTAAGGATAACTCTACCAACTGCTTCATAAATCAGAAGGATCAAAGAAGCTGTCAAATAGTAAATCAAGAACTACTTCCTTGGAGATTCGTCAAGCAATTATTGATAAATCAATCTTTAGAATTTATATTGGCATTGAAGTTAGTAACCCTAAATTTATTTTTTAAAATTATTATTTAATATACTGACAATAAAATTTTTTAATTTAATAAGCATAATTAAAATATTACCATGTATCATATTTATTTAATATTTATTTTTAAATATATATTCAAGACAAATGATAATATTTTAACACTGTTTGTAGAATTAAAATTTCTTTCAGTAATATCAGAGTTATAATATACTTGTTTTCAGCTTTGATAGGTGCTCCCATAGTTTGACATAATATTTTAACAACTTAGAATAATCCTTAATGGTGAAATTTGTAGCAAGCTTTTAGACCAAAATTTTTACGCATGAATATGTGCCCTAGCCTGGTAAAAACTTGTGGTAAAAATTTGGCATTGAAATCACTTATGGTTGTGGAGAAAAATCAAAGCTAACTAAAAAAAACCGGAACTTTGGTTGTAGATTTCACACATGATTCATTGTTTTAGCATGAAATTTATTGAATTACCGTCTCATGACATCTTCATGCATTTATTATTCGAAATTTTCGGCGGTGTTATTAATGAGTATTAAGATTTAATGTTTTGGGGACTAAACTAAAAAATTAAAAAAGTTAGTTTGATAAAAAAAAATCCTGTCTTTGCACAGTCGTACAAGTGATACATGGAATACGTGCAATGTTTTATTGATACATTTTTAGAGCACTTTTGCACCAACTTCTTTTAAAAATAATCTATGATTTATCAATTTTTTTTTGAGAATTTTAGAAATTACAAAAATGTGTTTTTTTTCCTAAATTTCATTTTAATTTAATAATTTTATTGTTTAAAATTAACTCTCACATTAAAGCATTTCATCTACAATTCTTTTGTTTTATAATTCTATAATTATTTAGTCACAACATAAAATTATAGTGATCCATCACTTAAAATCACGAGTTTTACATAATATTTTTTTGGACTTTACATAATTAAAAATTATAATTAATTAATTGTACTATAATAATTGTACGTGATATGCTCCCTCGAATTTGAGAAAAGGTCTGCAAATAATTTTGGTGAATGGGACTGTGGGAGGTAATTTTAGCCTCTGAAAAATGCGTTGGTACCATATGTTTAATTAAGTTAATAGAAATAATTAGTTGAGCTAAAAAATTTATTTACTTTTTTATAAAATAAAAATTCTATGTTAATTTTTATCAATTAATTTATTATTATTACTTATTAAAATGAAATATTTTGAAAGAATTATTTTTGCTAAATTTTATTTGTAAATTATCCAAAAGAAAAGTTAAGTAACAAAATTTAACTTAAAATTAAGGTTTAATGGCAAACGTCAATTAAGCAAAAGTAAAATAATAAAATTTAATATTAAATTAAAATATAATGATAAATTTAGCTTTAAATCTATTTTTGTTTGCTAAGATTCTTTACTTAATTTGTAATTCATCATAAGACATAAACTTGTGTCAAATCAAACATGTTATAACACCACAACTATAAAATCACAACAAAAATTCAACATGCTCAACTAAAAAAGTAAAAATCTTATATTAAAGAAAAGAAGGAAAACTTTTTATCTAAGTATTAATTAATACAAAAGGAGTAATTGAATTTGGTATTACGAATCAACTAAGTTATTTTTTTTATCAAAATACTCCAAAATATAATTAAAAGTAATAAAAAGCAAATAAATATAATATTAGGATATTTTGATATTTTAAATTTTTTTATACTTTTTAAAACCCACCCTTACAATAAAAATATCCATAACTCTTACAAAAAAACTATCCATTTTAATAAAAATTTTATTTATTATTTATTTTTTTAAATACTCACAAAGTAAGTATAATCAGTTCTAGTTATATATAATAGAAGTAATTGAGTTTAGTATCACTCTTATCACCAAACTAAATTGAGATCATATTTTTTAAAATTTTTACTACAAAAGAACTACTACTAATTAAAATTTTTCAAAATATAAATTTTTATTCATACTTTTTTAACCACCTACATGATGTGCTACGGTTTAATTTGATAATAATTTTGCTTTAACTTATGGTTATTGTACTAACTTACTTCCTTTATTTTAGATGACCCTATTATTTGACATTTAATAAAAATCTTAACACTTAAAATCAAAACATCTATCTCTTAAATTAAAAATCTTGATTTTGTTCTCGTATTAAAAAAAATAAAATTTAATTAATTTACTTAAATTTACTAAAGATATAAATTCAAAAATTTTAAATCTAAAAAATTAAAACTCGAAATAATTTCAACTTATAAAAAATTGAATTTGAAAAGAAATATTATAATTCTTATACCTTACCGAAAATTAAAAATGAGATGAAGAAATCCAATTTCAAAGACTCGAACCTTAAAAAACTCCCAAAAAAAAAAAATTCCAAATCGGGTGAGTTGGACGGATCGGGTCAGCTTTTGCGAGCAGAATTTTCGGAGTTTTTCAGAACTCAGTACCTTGCACACCGCGAGTCCTTTTAATCGGAAGTTCAGAACCCAAACAAATACTCAAAAACCCTAATCCAATAAAAAAAAAGTTTGATTGATCTTTCCGATCATGGCCTTCTCTACTCGTATCCTCTCTAAGTCTCGCCAGGTTTTTCTTTTTTTTACGATTTCCTTAATTTCTTTTCTCTATTAATTCTATCTTTATTATATTATTAATTTTTTTCATTTCTATCTTTATCGTCCAAAATGGTCTTTTTCTTTTTCAGTCTATTCGAGTTTTGTTTATGTCTTTTTGTGGATGTTTAAACCTGGTTGATTTTATTTTATTTTTCTTAATGATAGAATTGGTTAAGTGAAATAGAAACCTGATGTATGGATTAATACTTATAATTATTTAAAAATTGGAATTTTTTTTAAAATTTGTGTCAAAATGCCCATTTATGCTATTACTCCCAACCTTATGATTGATTCAAATTGGAAATTTTGTTTTCATTTTTGTCAAAAATGCATATTTAAAATTAGAAATTTTCTTTTCTTTTTTTTTTTTTCAAAATTCCCTGTTGCTCCCAACCATTTATGCCTCTTATTTTGTGCGAAAGCAAGCACAGGTGAAATCAAAGTGCATCAATTGAATGTTCAGAATTTTGGGATTTTATCTGATCATTAATGGGAAATGTTGAAATAAAAAATTTCTTTATTTCTTTTTTCAGTAAAAAAAGGGCTTAGCTATAGTGACAAATATTAAGCTAGATAACCGCTACAACAGCTAAAAAAATTATTATGGAATCCCACTTACATTGTCTTTACTTTTATTTTTCTTGCTTTTAGTTGTTAATGTTATTAACATTTAGCTTATGATGATTTCTTGGTTGTTGTTGTTGTGGCTGGGATGTTGCGCTTTCCTTTTTCTTTCTTTTTTTTTTTTTTTTAATAATCTCTCGTTTGTATAGCTTTATGGTGGTCAAGCTATTCTAAGACAGGAGCATGCCATTCCTGTCCGTTTTTACACAAAGGAGGCTGCTTCCGCTGCTCTTAAGGGAGATGGTAAGTGCATATCCAGATGGTTGCTTTTCTTTTGACCTTAATTTTTTTTTTTCAAAGTCTACACACTTATCCTACCTTGTATTATGCATATGGTAGCGCTGTCCTAATTGTTTGTGTGTCTGTGGACTACGCATTTGTATGCTTGGTGCATATTTATGGCTGTGATTTGATTTTATATAAGCTACAGGTTTTGATGTTTTGATGCATACGAGGAAATAAAATGGGGTGAAATGTCTTCATCATGCTGACGCTTCTGTTATCTGTTACCAATAGATAATTGTTTACTGTTTGATTCTCGATAATGCTTGATCTTGTGCGCGGTTTACTAATGAATTCCTTTTGCTTTAATCGAATAGAGATGTTGAAAAATATCTTTTTGGAGGTTAAGAATAAATTTGAGACAGCATTGGGAATACTTAGGAAGGAGAAGATCACCGTTGACCCAGATGACCCGGCCGCTGTCTCTCATTATGCAAAGGTTATGAAAACAGTTAGAGAGAAGTAAGTTTTTTCTCTCTTTCATTGTTGAGTTGTTATTCCATAATACCTAGCAATTCGTGTATTCGTGTATTTTTCTGCGTCATAATCATCTTTAAGGTATTCTATTTTTATTTAGATTTTGACATTAATAATTTGTATTATATAAATTTTGAGACATGTATTTGTGTCCTGTTTTGTCGTGTATTAAGTACTTTAACCATATTGTATTCATATAATTGTGTCTAAAATTGCGAAATATTTCCTTGGAATGTTTGCATATCTATTTTTTTATTATGTAGATTAAATTGTACATTTGTACTTACTAGAACCTTGAAAAGGCAATTAGGTAGAAAGTAGAAGCAGGGACTGGGAGTGCTTCTTTGCCCCTGCCCCTGAATTATTAGGCTAGAATAGTGCTTCATCACTTCCCTACAAGGTTGCTCAATATTTGCCAACCCCCCCCTCAACCACCCACCGAACCCTAAACTGTATTTTTCTCATAAAAATGCTGGTGTTGAGGAAAATATGAGAATAAATTACTTAAATCTACTCTAAGAGATAATAGAGATTGAACCGGATGCTGTTGTTAAGTTTGACTGTAAAAATTTGTTTTAGAAATAACATCAAAATTAACTTTTCCAAAACTTTGTAGTTATGCAGCTCTCGCATGCCTGCTTGAGACCCGGTGAATGATGCCTTATATGGAAAGGGGGATTTTAAAAATTGAAACTGCCTGCCCTGTTTATTATTTGCCATTGTTGAATAATACCTTCACCAGTGCTTGTTCTTTTTCATTTTAAGATTTTAAGTCAATAAGAAGATAATATAACGAGACTGTATTCAGTTAAATGCTTTGAAAACTGGTTTGACAAGCCTGATTGAGCCAATCTTAATTAGGCTCAAGTTATCCTGTTCTGAAACAGTATGCCAAATGGGTTTAAGCTTGTTTTTGAATAAAGTAGCTGATTCCCACCTTTGTTAGTTTGCACTCTTAGTTCATTTGGTTGTGACAAGAATCCATTCTGTTGACCTTCCCAACCTCTTGAAGCCGTTCTGCACAACTTCGCTTCATAAATTTAAAAAATAATTGATAAGAGAGATTATATTTAAATATGTGGCCAGAATCTCTTATTATGTTTGTTCTATTATTCCATTTTCTTACCTTTTGCTATCCTGTCACTGTAAACAAGATGAAATATTGCATTGGACATGACATGCATTCTATTCTTTATAATGTGTTTGCCTCTAATATCTGCCCCTCCTGCAGGGCTGACTTGTTCTCGGAATCTCGGCGGATCCAATATACCATCCAAACACGAACTCAGGACATTCCTGATGCTCGAACATATTTATTGACACTGAAGGACATAAGGATCAAGTATGTTAATGTCCATTTTTGAGTTAGTTGTATATTGTTTATAAATCCTTAATCCTGTAATAAATACCATTATTCATTGTTTAACTTTGTGCCTGCTCTTTCTGCCATGATAGCATGTTTATGTGGTTCTCGTTCTTATCACTGTTGTCGTCCTCCTTTATGCGAATCACAAGTAAATCTTTTACCAAATGCAAAACTACTTGAGTCTTGTTTTGCATGGGATTTTCCTTTTAGAGTTGAGTTGAACATGCGCGTTGACAGGAAGAGCTGATGCTGACTATTTTCATATTTTCTTTTCATGAACCAAATATTATTTTCAATGACTCTGATTTCTAAACTTGTTGGATGATTAAGACAGTTTTGTTTTATTTTATATCGTTTTTCCACTGTCTGTAGGAGAGGACTCACTGATGAACTTGGTGCTGAGGCAATGATGATGGATGCTTTGGATAAAGTTGAAAAAGAAATCAAGAAGCCTCTTATGAGGAATGACAAGAAATCAATGGCTCTTCTGACAGCTGAGTTTGACAAGATTAATAGGAAGTAAGCGTTTGTTTCAACAACTAAATATGCCTTATTCTTTTTAACATTGACTAGGATTTTCTGAAAATATAAGTGTCAATTTCACATGCAAGTTGTAGTCTTGGACTCGGAATTAGCAAGATTTTTTATGAAATTCCAACACTGGGCTCATTGTGGAAAATAATGAATTTTTGAGCTATTTTTGTAAAGCATGTTTTTACATATTAGTCCATTTCTGCAGAATGGAGAGTTATGTTTTAAGATTTTATTATGAGCTGTTGAGGAACTTTACAATTATGCTTGCTTCTGTCCCTAAAATGAAAGTTTATGTCCTTTTTGTCTAATTGTTTGTCTTATCAGGCTTGGAATCCGGAAGGAAGATCTGCCCAAGTATGAAGAACAATTGGAGCTAAAAATTGCCAAGGCACAATTGGAGGAGCTGAAGAAGGATGCTCTTGAAGCAATGGAAACACAAAAGAAGCGGTATGTTAAAAGTTCTTATGTTTCGCTATGATGAATCTCTTTCCTTTTTCGCTCTATGACTTCGTATGGGGTGGCCCTTCGACTTTATCAATTGGGTGGTTGGAGGGAATTGGGTTAGTTCCTAGGAGTATATTTGTTTTTTGGTCCACATGTGCACGTACAAATGGGTCATAAAAATGGCCTCCTTTAGTCATACTCTTGTAGAACTTTCAAGCTGTCTTTTCTGTTGAGGTTTGGGAGAGATACATGCAACCAGGAGACATTTACGATTTTATTGTTCAGTATGAGAGAAACATGATAGCTTGTATAAACAAAAAAAAAAAAAAAAAAAGAGAGAGAGAGAGAGAGAGAGAGAAACATGTTATTTTTGTAAAATTATACATCTAACACAGTTTAGACAACCAAATCATTATCTGTCTGGTATTTGGCCTAAACGTTGGATGAATATCTTATTTGTATGCATGGCATCGTTAATGAAACGTTTTAATATTTCTCGTGTTAGAAACCGGTGCAGTGTTGTTACCTATTAATAATTTTCTGTGTTCAGAGAGGAATTCAAGGATGAGGCAATGCCTGATGTGAAGTCATTGGACATCCGGAACTTCCTCTGAAAACTCAAATTCGGCTTTGGTGTTCCCGTTGGAGGTCAATTACGAGGTGAACAAGAACAATTGTTTCAGAATCGGGGGAATACCTGTTTCATTTTGCTATGATAATAATAATAAAAGCAACTGGTCATTTTAAAGCGCACAACTACCTCATCTGAATGAGTTAAAAGAGTTGGTTTTGCGTCAATGATTGAACTACATCTTTCTACAACCAGGCTCAGTAGTCAGTAGTCAGTAGTGGACATCATTTGTTAATGCATGTGCTATTGAGTTTCTGTTGAGCAAGTTCTTTTGTTTTCTTTCAACTGAGATTTTATGGATGAAATTCGGCTATGATTAGGCTACTTGCATCTGTGAATTATTCTAAATGGGTCGGACATTGCTCCATCTCTGAGCTAGAAATCTTGTTTACTTCCAAAGCTCTAACCACCCAGGGCTGGGGGGGAGGTTCTTGGATCTTAGCGAGCCTTGTATTCAGCCCAAATTGGGTTCAACAAATCGGGTCTCAAGTCCTATTTTAAAGGCCATAATAGTCCATCGACGGAATAGACGAACTAAATCAGCAAGCCAAGGTTCCAATAAAAATCGAATTCTAGATTGATGGCCGAATTGAACCAAATATTCTTTGGGAAAGTCCCGCAAGTTTGAAATATGGGAAACGTTTGTTCTGGTTAATATCCTAAGAGTTTCTGTCCTTTGAAACTTTCAAACCAAATTTAATTCCTTTTTCTATTGTACTTAATTGAACCCTTAATGTATTACTTTTGTTTAATTTAAAATTTTATTTTGTATAGAAATCAATAAAATTCGTTAGAAGAATAGTAGTTTACTTGAATTAAATTATTATTTCAGGGTTTAATTAGAAATAAAAAATTATACTTGAAGAACTTAATTAGGTAAAAATATTAATTCAAGGAATTCATTGAGTACAATAAAAGACAAATTTATCTAAAAATTTTAGAATGTACAAAATGTTATGGAATATTAGACTTATCATAAATAAGGATTTTTTTAATATTCTGATTATAATTATTGGCTCATAATATTCTGATTATGATTACAGAATCATAATATTTGTACTTTGATTCTATATAATCAATGCAAACCTAGCTTGATACTTATATAAAAGCCATAACATTCTCATTATAAACACACTGAATTAAATAAGAAAAGTAGCATTTTCTCTATCTCTCTATGCCATTGTCTCCTTTTTATAATTACATTTCTTGTTACTTTACTTGCAAGCCACCAAGCTCACCAATTTCCACTAATTTCACATCACATTATCAGCACAGCTTCTCCAAAGGTAAGGAAATTGGTAAATCAATTGTGCTTTATTTTTATTCAATTGATTGATATCTTCGCAAAAATACTCACAATTTACTTTGATGAGTAACATATACTGCTTTAAGAAAAATAATAAAAGCAATGGTAATTTGATGTTTACCCAACTGTAAGTAGGCTTTAGGCCATTAAAGCAGTTGTTTATATAGCCTGAATCTAATTTTAAAAATATACATTTTGGTGAAAAGGCACTGTTAGAGCTTGAAAAAGCTAAAAATTTTTGAAAAGGAAACAAATTTGTAATACTGATGGAAGCTAAGAAAACTAAAAGGGTTGGTGGCAGCTATGAGATCTTTAAGAGACTTGACTCGTACCATCTATGTCAAAACTTTTCGGCCTCCTTTGTTGCGCGACCGATGATCGAACATTGCAAGACCAACTAGTAAACATTGCATGATTGAAGATCGGACCAGTCCCAAAAATCTCTTTGTTCATCAATGGTTTCCTCATTTTTTACTGCTGCCAGAAGCCATAAAAAAAGCCCCAAACTCGATATGCCTTTTAAATTCGAAATACGAACCTTAGGTTCTCAATGTCGGCAAGACAAGTTACAATAAGCATGGCTTGAAGCTATCCAACATCGATCCCCACATAGCCTTTGCTTTCAAAAGCCACTAATTGTGGCTAAAACATCAAAAAACTCAAAAAGCTGATGGAGATCTACTTGCACAAATGCCTATTTTCAACCATTCTTATGATCTTTTGCAAGGAATTGGAGGCCCAATGACTAGGGCAAAGACTAAACGCATGGAGCAAGCTTTGCAAAGGCTAATCATGGAAATGCAAGCAAGGGAGGCTGTTCAAAATGAATTAGATGCATTGCCAAGATTGATCACTTTTCTATATTGTGTTGAGGCTAAAAAGAAAAGATGAATAAAGCTTGGAGCCCAATTCACATGTCCAAGATGAATGGAGCCC
>JBBYHM010000006.1:11961969-11980542 GCA_038381775.1 Adansonia rubrostipa
GATTTCTTAAACTATTACCATTTATACCTTGAGGTCTTGACATAGCATTTATTTTATATTGTCATGGAAGCGAATGCATCTCCGGTGAAATCAAATCATTGTCCCAAACATTGCTAACGACAGATGCTAAAATGCATGAAGCTTAAATAGTAACAAGATATAAAATAATAAAAAGAAACAAATAAACTTCATGCACAGTTCTGATGAACCTATGATCTAATGAACTCTCACCTGCTTAAAGTTTGGTGCAAGACCTATGCGATACAATAATAGCAAAGCATCCAGAAGTTCTTCCTCTCTTAAAGAGGTTGAAGACAAATCACTGTCCCAAGGTACAGCCCACATATGCTGTACTGGACGATAAACAAACTCAGATTCTGACTGATCACTGGAGCTAGGTTTATCCGCTATCTCATCATTCAAACTTCCCGTACTACATTCCGCAGCAACCTGAGCAGATCTTTCAGGAATAGTGCTGCAGTGGTGACGGGACCTTTTAGTTGTAGTTCTGATTGGATATTTCAAGCACTTTGTGAACTCCATGTCATTGCATGAGCAACAACATGGTTTCTGCTTGGTCAAATGAGTTACTCTTGTTTCGTCATCATCCATACAGCCTTCCTCCCACCGAATAACTTCTGCTTCCTGATCATGCACGGGATGAGATTTTGATAGGTGACTGAATGATCCTCCAAGCCTAGATATGTCAGCTCGATGCGGATCATTCTTGAGAAACAAACCTATGGGGAAACTTTGGTGGCCACCTCTGTGAAGAAAACCAATATCTTGACCACTGGAATCGCAGCTCTTCAACCACCCACAAATATTCCCCATTCCAAAGCCTTCAGAAAGAAAATGGAGAATAACAGTGTACAAAGAAACAAGAACAGAATTGTCCGAAATCCCAGGAGGTGGCATATTGCGATCAGCTCCTCGATTCTTCAATAGAAGGTTCTGCACAAACTTCCTGAACACAGAACCAGGAAACTGGGGAGGTGATATTGGAGGTATGAACTGTATAACTAAGAGACAGAGGTCCCTATGGTTTTCCTCAATCTGGAAAAGGGAAGGGAGAAAAAAAAAAAAGATGATAATTAGATTAAGATAAAAGCATCTATGGATTTGTAATTATTGGTTCAACAGAATATTGCGCAAATGAGAAAACCATGGTAAATAAACTGCCAAAATATGTGGCAAGAACAATTCTGATATGACATCTTCATATCATTTTATTCCAGAAAAGAAGGAAAGGTAAAAAATTGAAACCATACGCAAAATATTTCTAGAACTTTGCTGAAAGGAAATCTGGAAGTAAAAATTATATTTTTAGCTAAGCAATGCATTAATGAAAGTTACTGAACCTCAAACTCATGCATGTTTTTTACCTTGTGAACTATGATTCATGCTAAACTTATTGTTTCAAACTATTGATACTTCACTAGACAGTAGTTTTACACCATTGATACTACTAGAAGATTTGTCAGGTTTCCTTCACAATTTTTCAAAAGCTGAGTCAAGGTAGCAAAGCAACCAGAATAAAAAAAGGGGGAGGGTAGGGTGGGGTGGGGGTAGAAAAGCAATATACATTAACATTCGGCTCTAAGTGACAGGAGCAAACCTTGCTAATTGCATTAGATAAAGCTGTGGTTGCCAACAACATGCTACTTTCAGCGGACATGTCCTCACAAGAACCAGGCCACCAAACAGAAGGAATCATGCACAGAAGGTCCTGCCTGTTTGGACTCTTCCTTGATAGAAAACCTTCAAATAAGAAATCAAAATATGATGACTTCCACCACAACACCATCAGTTGTTCCCGTCTTAATAAATGGCATGCCAACGCAAGATAAGAATATGATCCTGAATATGGGCATTCTGTCAGAATCAATGATGCAGTCTTACAGCCACATGAAAGAGCATTTATGATGTGCTCAAACAAAACATGCGATCCTTGGAATTCTAGAAAGACATCAAGTACTCTATCCAAACTCGCCCAATCATGTGGTGCCTGTACTCCAACTATCCCCATCAAGAACAACAGAAAAGGACCCCACCCAATGTACTCAGCACTTCGACAATCTGCTTCAACTGCAGAGAAGAACTCTTGACATATCCCATGAGAAACAGGATAAAATAGTTCTTCAAGTGATACAAACCTCTTCAGCCTCCTCAATTTTTCAACTGAAGAGCGCTCAGCTCGCTCTACGGATTGCATATCCAACAGCCTAGATAGGCAATCCAACAACTGCTTTGCAAAAGAGCTAAACGAAGGAGGTGCTTGAAGAGGAAGGTACCCATCAATGGGGTATTTAAAGGGGCGGGCACCAAAATTCAATTCACATTGTTCACCCTTAGAAAGAGAAACTGCAGGATAATATCCAAATCCAGGTCCCATTTTCCGAATGCCAGAAAATGCCAGACCAAGAGAAACACCATTCCTGTAGAATGAAATTTCATCACGATCCAAGTCTATACAGCATCCAATGACATCACCAGACACCCATGACTGACCGTATGGCTCATCTTCCTTGTTCCATTTGCTAACTCTTCCACCGTCAAACGCATATGAATCTTCAGAATCACCTACACCCTTATGGTCAGTGAATGGACAGGAAATAGTAGCCCATCCAAGCCGTTGTATACCACAAGTCTCCAAAATTACTTCATACATCCATTTCCCTTTCCAAACACAAGCATTGGACCTGACGCTACTGAAAACAGCTAAGCTCTCTAAAAGCAATGGTGGCCTTATGATTCTAATTTCACCACAAATGCTGGACACTTCAAGACCAACAACATCAGGTCCAGAGCCATTTTCAACAATACAGATACCATCCCTCTTATTAACCAAAGCATCTGAACTTAAGTACAGCCGGTTCTTTATGATAGAACGAATTAGACTGCTGTCAATGGGACCGCTCAATGGAGCAAGTGATTTATTCGGCAGACCAAACACATATTCAAGAGCTCGCTCTACAGATTGCTGACCAAAATCATCAGAATATGATACCAGGTGGGATTTCAACAAATTTTCTTTTTCATCCTCACTATTCAATATCACAGCCAAACCAGAAGAAAGCCCGCCAAGCCGGAGGCTATCTTCTGCCATTCCCAATAACGGTAACCTCCGTATGTCAAACTTAACTCAACATCGAAATATTTGTCCGGCCTAAATTCAATTATTATCTTTTAACGCAAACAAATTTCATGACCCTAATAAAATTTATCACGCTCTACACCCTGAAACAGCAAAATTTTATACTCAATTTCAAAATCAATGCACATATAACCAAAAAAAAAAAATCAAAGAAGCATAATTTTCAATTAACAAAATTCACGAGAAGAAAAAAAATTGAAACCTAAACTAATTAAGCTCACAAAACTTAAATACTATACCTAGTTCCACAAATTCTGATTTTGCTTGTGTCTTAGCTCCCGAAATTCTATAGAGTAACAACCAAGATATTGAAATTAAAAAAAAAATCAAATAACAAAGGAAGTTACATGTGCGCGCTTTACGTTGCTGGTACTAGAAATTGCAAAAGCGGCGGTGTCAAGCTAGGGTTTTCGTGGCATAGAGAGAGAGAGAGAGAGAGATAATACAAATTTAATTTTAAATTGTAGAGAGAGAAAAGAAAATCGAACAGTTTTTCTTTTAATTGTTTTTTGTTATTTTGATATTTTCCCTTGTTTTTTTTCCCCAATGGGAAGGGGAAATAAGAGAAGGCTGATATATGGAAGTGTGGACTGTCGCTGGCCGTGACTCGTAAGGATGAAAATTTACGTTGCCCAAAGAGTTTGGAGAAATTAGAACGACTCAAAAGGCAGGGAGTGCAAGCCGCACCCTCAACAACGCTGGGAGGAGCCCGCCAATGGTTCGCTTGAGGACACGTGTATTGTTCCCAGAGGTTGAGGACGTGGCTTGTATTTAATTCTTAACATATGAAAATATAGTAGTACTAAAGAAAAAAACAAAACAAATTTATCGTTAAGTCAATTGTAATATAAGTTACTAAGATTTATGAATATTTCAATTACATCTTTAACTAACTAATACAGAGCAAGTTAAATTTTTGAAAATTTTCTAGAATGGAATACTTATCCATGAAAGCTACAAAGGTCCTTATCAATCATATAAATATATATATATATATATATGCTTTTCTATAATTGACTCTTAAGAGTTGGCAAAATTCCAATTGAATACCGACTTTTTTTGTTTTTTTAAAGCAAGTTCAAAGCTGTCTCAGAATCTAAATTTAATTTCATACCAAAAACATTAAATTCAAATCCTAACTATTAATTTTATACCATTTTTAAAATAAAAGATAAATACAAATTTTTGTCTTCTAAATGTTATTTTTTTTATATTTGATATATTATGATTAGATCTGCTCAAGGGTCGGGTTATCCGTTTAAGTCCAAAAATCCGTTCGATATTTGAAAGAGTTTGGACAAATATATTAGACCCGAAAAATGACCTTAGACAAAATATTTTGGCCCAATAAAAAAAAGGACGGGCCTTGGGTCCAACTTTTAAAACCCGAGCTTGATTCAGCCCAACCTATTTTATTATTACATTATATATATATTTTATATTTTATGTATTATATAATTTTTATCATATAAATAATACATTTATATAATATTATAGTATAAACTTTAAAACTAAGTTAAATTATTTATATATATAAACTTGATAAAAAATTTATTAAATTACTAAAGATTAAATTTTAAAAATATATTTTTTAAAAAAATAAATTATAAAAAAAATAATATGGGCATGCTTAAACTGGATTAGACTATCTATTTACAACTATGAGTGGGCTTAGACAAAATTCAAGACCCATATTTCAGGCCGGGCCAAGCTTGGACAAGTATATTTAATGTTAATATCATGCTTAAGCCCAACCCAAATCTGACCTGACCTACTTCATGAGGAGGTCTAATTATGTTTACATTTGATTTATTAAATAAACAAAATTAAAATTAAAAAAATTATTCATTTATATGAAATAAAACTGAAATTAAATAAAATGCTTATTAGTCTAATTCATATAAAGTGGCTATTTTAACATTACTATTATATTTGATTAGCATAAATAGCATATGGAACATCGAAAGAATACATATTAAAATGACTAAAATACTTTTATGTTTAATTTTGTTTTTTTTTTTTCATTCATTGGGAAAATAAAATGGGTGAAATTTTAAAAAGGGCAAAAAAGGACTAAAGTTGAACAGATTAAATGAATTGTCGAGAAAAATTATAATTTTTGATTTTTTATTGATTAATTAAACTCTAGTAGTTTACTTTTATTTGTATTTTGTTTTATTTAATTTTTAGTTTGCAAACTTTAATTGAGTATTTGAACAAAATTAAATTCTTATAATTTTAATAGTGGTATAATTCCTTGTGATAATGATGCTTTATTTATCGTTGTAGTACTTGTTAACAGTACGTGCACTCGTGTAGCAAAAGCCACAACAAGCTTTTGACATCGTCGTTGGAGGATTATTTCACTATTTTTATTAATATTAATACAAATCAATTTTAGTCTTAATTTAATCAGCTTCTAGCACTATGGCGCCAACCTCTTGGCAAAAAAAGTGCATCATGGTTGTGTTGCGACATTGAAATGCAATTAAATTACTGTCTAATGTAATAGTGAAATACATAAATGAAACTAACCTAAAAACAATTAAAAATTAATAAAATTGAATATAAACTTTAAGGACTTTGCTAACTTTAATGCATAAAATATGACTAAATAACTCTATTGCATATAGTTATCATATTGCGAGTGTTTATAGAGATATTCTCATGTGCCATTTGTGAAAATAATTCTCATACCAGGTCATCTTGTATAGCAAGGGTTATACTTTGATTTTATCCCAAAAATGAGTCCTAAAAAGGGATACCTAAGTTAGAGTAATTTTAGGTATGGCATGAACCATACAAATGTATATATGAGAGTGATTTAGAGATTAATTCATTACTGTAAGTAATATCGAAGATATATCTTATTTGTTTTTTATTTGAATTAACTCGATAAATTTACTAGCTAATGCATGATGGATTTAGGAGAAATCATTTCTCTAACTTCATGAAGTTAACTCTAAGCTACAAGAATTAGTATGTATTGATACATAAGTGAGTACTACACCATACTCATGATCTTTTCAAGATATGGTGAAACACTTAACCTGTATGTTGGTCACTAAAGGTTTCAAAAGGGTCTCATTGACCAACATTTGGTTGATCATAATAATTTGCTAGAGTCTCCTCATGATCTATGAATGTAAACTAATTTGATTAATTTAGATTTTAATATTTAATATAAATATAGTTTTTAATTATTTATTATGTATATACATTTTAATATAATGTTTTTAATAGTCATTTTCTTTATTCATTATAATTTACCTTACCCCCACCGTTGCATTTACATCCAAATAACATATTCCACCATTAATTTTAATCCCACAACTATAACAACAAATTAACCACCAGTATTATTTTAAAGCTCACCATATATATATTTTTTATAACTAAGGTTGCAAAAGTTTGATCTTGGTCACTAGAACTATTATTCAACCCTTTACTAATAGACCATATTTTTGTTGGCCATTTTTGGTTTTAAATTAAAATTTTTTGGTTCAAAATAGGCCTAGGATCTGAATTCCATACTTGTTGAATATCATGTCTTAAAGATGGTTGCATGAAATGAATTAACTAAATTAAACTCTAAATTTATTTAATTCTTAATCTTGTTTGTAAAGTTGAAAAAAAAATTCACCAACAATATATTAACTACGAACTTAGTAAATATTAATCCATATAATGAGATTTAATTTTTTTTATTTCATAAATCTTGTTGATGTATCCCAGAATTCAAACCCCAATGTCCATTATAAAATTTTAATTTCTACATCATCGAATTTGTTTGAAGAATTAATAAGTAATATTTTACTACCATATTATAAATTTTTAAATTTGGTAGAACAATTTTCTTTTAGTGAGAAAAGCAATATTTTTTTATAATTTGGACCGCACAAATTATAAAATTATTTTTGTTTGAATCTCCTAATCAAACAAAATCAAAGAAGTATTTATAACTTGGCAAAGAGAAATCCAGGTAAGTGTTATCGGTACCGTATTGGTATCGATCGTACCAGTTGATACATACTGGTTTTCACATATAACAGTATCAGTAATAGTTAGTTTTGTTTCAGTTTTAGTTTCAATCTATATCGGTCATACTGGTAGGTACCGATCTATTTCGGTGGTACAGGCCAAAAATAACTGTACCGATCGGTACATAATATAAGCTTGTAAAAAAAATAAACCAATATTAATTTTAAATCTGATAAATATTATATATAATTACTCATAAATTTGATGAATGTTAGATATAGTTATTCATAAATTTAATTATCATTAAAAAATTTTAGCTTTATTACTTAACTGATATTGATTTTCTTATATTTGATAAAATTTTTTTATAACATTATATATAATTGATGAATATTTAATATATAAAATTTATTTAATCCATTTATTTCATATTTAAAAGTATTTATATATATATAAATTAAAAATATTTAAATTTTAATAAATTTAAAAAATATATCAAAATACACTAATATAAATATATACTTATATTAAAATAAAAATAATATACGTATTGATACTATACTGACTATTTTGATCTAAATACACAAAACAAAATCTAGCCCCCAGATTTTAATTTAATTAATTAATTAATACGTTCTCAGCAGAGTTGGTGGCTGTTGTTTTCGCACGCTGAAATTTGTATTCTTTCAATTTCACCCTTGGCAAAACTTTTGAAAACATTTCAATTAGCACCTTCAATTTTAATACCCCGCGCCTCCCCCTCTTTAAAAGACAAAAAAAAAAAAAAAAAAAAGAAAACCTAAAAATTGGAAGGGACCAGACAACCGCGTTGGATTGACGCTCAAAGAAACGCCCAGGCGTCTATATAAAACAAGCTTTTTGTTCACCCTTTATCTCGTTTTCTCTTTCTTTTATAGATTTTGAATCCGGATCCACCGCCATCGCCCAAAGTTACACTCACCCGTGGTCTCCCCTCTTTTTTTTCTCTTTATCTCGAGCCTGCTTTGCCATTGCCATTGTCTTTGCCGTTGCCTTATAATCAAATGAGGAAGGGAGCTAAGAGAAAAGCCGCCTCTCAGAAACAAGAAGAGAAGGAAGTGAAAGCTTCGTCTTCTTCGCAAGAGAATCACAAGGAGAACCATAAACCTGCTCCCAAAGCTAAGCGTGCTAAGACCTCCAAGCCTCAGCCCGAGCCTGAGTACTTCGAAGATAAGCGTAACTTGGTATTAAATTCCTCTGCATTATTCTGTTATCTCTCTCTTTAATTGTTCCTTTCTTGAGTCGAAGTTTTTAAATTTGTTGTTTAGGATCGCCATTAGGGTTTTTGTTTTATGAGTTTACGGTTTTGGTTTATCGAAAATCTGGATGAGTACGAGGGTAATACATTAGGTTTTAAGTTAAAATTTTCAATGCTGTTGACTTTTTTCAACTTAAAATTTGAGCTTTTATTCCTGGATAACACCGCGGTGAAGCTTCAATTTTATTATATTGCATTCTTTTGTGAAGATTAAAGCTTAATGGATAAAAGGCTGGTGCTTAAATGTTATTTATCGAGATAATTATATGGAGCAAAGCCTTGCTTTGTTATTGGCTTTTAAATTCATTTTGATGAAAGTTGTCGATTTGCGTTGTGCAGGAAGATTTATGGAAAGCTACATTTCCCGTTGGAACGGAGGTTGGAATTTTGAGTTTCAATATGTTGAATTTTTGGTTCGTGTTTCTGATGAATTTAAGTTCTGATGCTCACGCTTAGCTTATCTTTTGCTGTGTGGCAGTGGGATCAACTGGACAGTGTTTACCAATTCAACTGGAACTTTTCAAATCTAGAAGTGAGTTGCGAGATTTTTTTTTTCCTTCTCTTTTCTAATTTTTTAGTTGCTACTGTGCTGCTGTTTGTTTTCTCTAAGTATCTTGTGAAATTTGGTTTAGAGCTAATTGGATATTTTACTGTTATCTTTTTTTGTCAGGATGCATTTGAAGAGGGGGGGAAATTATATGGAAAGAAAGTTTATCTCTTTGGTTGTACGGAGCGTAAGTAGTTTACATCCCTGGACCTGGTATTTTGCACATTTATGCAGAAAATTTGCGGTTTCTTGAGGAGGAGAAAATGGTTTTTTATGCCTTTGGCTGCATGACCTCTTCTATTGTTATTGATTTTTTACCATGTTAAAAAGTAAGAAAGCTTGTGTGCTAGGTTCTTGAATTGTGCTAAGGTCCCAGAAGTTTCTTTATTGCATCATGTAGTTCCAATTTCTTCTGACCCGTTTTTTTGTTCATCAATTATACTCTATTAATTTAGTTAATTTTCTGATCCTGCAGCTCAATTGGTCCCTTATAAGGGTGAAAACAAAGTCATTTGTATACCTGTGATTGTGGCTGTAAGTTGTCTAACTTTGTTTAGAAGTGATTTTAATGCTTGTCATGCTAAATTAGTTCAAGGGATGCTTCTTTCTTCATCTTGATTAGTAGGCAGAGTGATAATAGCATCTTTAACCTTTGTTTATTCAAAAGGCTTATTCAGCAGTATCTCTATGGCTTTCAAGTTATATATTCCCTTGCTGATCTCATTTTGATATTTTCCTCTGAAGGTTCAGTGTAGCTTTTCCTTTGAGGTGCAAATGTCAAGCTTATAATCTTAGAACTTGGGGCTTTTGACCATTGGATAAATATGTTTCTTTACTGGACCTCTATAGGTGTGGATGTGATCTTGTTACATGCTGGCGTTTGATGACCATCTCAAAATACATGTTATGGACCATTTTCCATATGTATATTCAGCGCGAAAAGCCATCTCTATATATTATATTTTTCTTTTGATGGAAAGAGTTACTATATTGTTGCTTATATAAAGTGGACCAAATTAGCAACAGTCTATAGTGTTTAGAGTTAATCCTCCTAACTTCAGTTTAGTTTTCTTTTATGATTAATAAGTGCACATCATTGATTTTTTGTCAGTGATTTGTTGTTACTATGACTGCAATGGCATAATTATTAATGGTTTAAGAGATTGAATTGTTGAAAATAGTTCTTTCCACCATGATCTGGTTGTATCTTTTCAGGTTGAGTCTCCTTTCCCACCTTCAGATAAGATTGGTATTAACTCGGTGCAGAGAGAAGCTGAAGAGATTATTCCAATGAAACAAATGAAAATGGACTGGGTTCCATATATTCCACTTGAGAATAGGTACCAGTTTTGATGACTCTTTTTTTTTTTATTAAATCATATTTAAAGTAAACCTTTAAGGGTATTATTTAATCTAATTCATCTCGAAGTTGGCCAAGTTGAGAAATGAAATGTTATCTCATTTTCATTAATTGAGTTTGAATTGATTTAAAATCAATTTTTGAGGTGACTTTGTATTTTGATTCCTCTACAGAGACAGGCAAGTTGATAGACTGAAATCTCAAATATTCATCTTAAGCTGCACTCAAAGAAGGTATAATTTGCGCATTAACCCTCACAATCCTCTTTAATTTTTGTTTCTTTTGCATGCAGTTGTCAACTAGATCCAATCACAGTGTCTTTATTTCAACTGCCTTTTCTCTGAGATTGTCAACTTGGGTTGGATTTGCTTCTTTTGATTCTGTATAAAAAATTTGCTATATTAAAGGTAGACTTGTATATTTTGTGCACGTGGTGGAAGGTATAAGTGCTGGAATCGGGTTTGCTTCTCTCTTTTTTTTAGAATTGTAAATGCATTCTGATCAGCTTGTTGCTGTCACAACACTTACAAGTACACCAATTGAAGTGCTGAGACTTCATTTCTGCTTATTATTGACAATAACAATGATAGAGATTTGTGGTCATCCACAGAGGCTTGGGCACTTTCTTATCAATGTGCATTTCTAAGATTTGGATACCCTTGGTGTTTGGACCCTCTTGGTTTTGTGGTTTCCTATTGAAATGTCTATGTCTGCAGAACACTATTTGCATGTCTGTTTATGAGCTAAGCAGTGTTGTGAAGGCATGCACCAGACAACAAAATCACCCTAAACCCTTTCAGGTGCACATTTGAGCGGATGCATGCTTGGTGCACCTAGGTGCACTTTTTTGTAAGACCATAGGTGTAGAAAAAAGCCCGCTTGATTGAAGTTCTCTTTAATTTATTTTTAATTTTTTTTCATTAGTTTTTTACTGGTAAGAGAGGGGATAATATACTTCTCAATATTTTAGTATTCAACAACAAACATGGAAGCGTAAGGAAATCTTGCATGTTGGCCAATAAAGAAAAAGAAAATTTTTGTATGTTTTGTGGATAAACTAGATCACTCTAGAGTTTATTATCATAATTATATATTTTAACCCTCTTTATATACACAAACACATTTACATATTGTGCCTTCATTCAGGTGAGCGCTTTTTTTGCACCTTGCTCCTTTAGTAATATAATGGTTCTAGATCTAGTGCGCCTTTTGTCCTTGATAACACTAAGCTAAGTAAAAAATTTGGTACTTATTTTAAACAATTCATAAATTCTGTCTTGTATAGATTGTAATGAATTATCTCAGGGCAAGCTTATGGACTTCAAATTTCTCTCTCCAGATCATGTCATCTCTCTCTGAACGTGGGTCTATATGTGTGTGTTGAATGGATGCACAGGTTAACTTTTGTGTTTGAAATTCCTTCTGCAGGGTTGCTTTGAAGCAAATGAAAATAGACCGGCTCAAGAAATACGAGTATTGTCTGCCTTGTGAGTTCTCTAGATATCTCTGGATGTTAAATTTCTGGATTATGCATGAGCTTAGCATGTCTACTGCTTTTCTGATGACTCCTCAAAGAGGAAAATGTTAAAAAAAAAAAAAAAAAAAGAAGAAGAAGAAGAAGAAGAAGAAGAAAAAGAACTTTTATTTATTGCTATGTTGTTTGGCATGTCTCTATTGACAGATTTCTATCAGCCTTTGAAGGAAGACGAGCTTGAGCAAAGCACTGAAGTTCAAATAATCTTTCCAGCAGAACCAAAGCCAGTAAGATTTTCATATATTCTGACAAAAGTAATAATGAATGACACTGGACTTTGTGGATATTAAATTATTTATGTATGGATGGAGTTGGTTTTAGAGATTGAGCTTATCATGCTTTGGTAAATGAACTGTTGCATTTGGTGTCGTTGGAGCCACCATTTTAAGGCTCATGGCACAAAAAAGGCACTTGCATGAGTTAAGCAAAGGGTTAATTGCTAAAAATGTAATTTTGCACCCTACATGTTCTTATGTATGCATCAATGATGCTCGCAACAGATAAAACTTGGAGGTTTGAAGTTCAAACCTTGTGGAGGGTGGGTTTCCTAATGTACCAAGGCATCTTGTATGCTTATAAACTTGAAGTATAGATGCATTTGTAAATGTTGAAAAGTCTGTTTTCTCCTTTGTATGATAAGCGGTCAAGCATTAGCGAGCATCATTAGTCTAGCTCTTAAGTTTCCATCACTTATGGACATACTTCACTTCTTATTTTTGAATCATGAACTGCCCTTCATCTAATAAAAATATATCATTAAGAGAGAAAGAATTGAAAACAAAAAGGCAGCTTAGTTGAGGCATGCCTGGCCCCTTAATAAATTATCTTGATTGGGGTGGTATGAGGTGCTTTTGCTAGATTATGTTGTGCCTTGGTGTCTAGGCAATCCTTGTCTCCACTGCCTGTAACTATTTTTATTGGGATAACTGAGGCAGCAATTGTGCAAAATATTATGTAAATTAATATATCCTTTCTGGTCTTGCAGGTTTTTTGTGAATTTGATTGGGAGTTGGATGAACTTGATGTAAGACTTAACTCTTTCATCATTCTGTGATAGTCTAATTAGCATGATTTTTTGTGAAGTTTCAGTTCTTTATGCATTAGACTTTAGTCAATCGTTTTACACTTTGACTGTTTATTTGCTGTCATCATAGGAATTAGGTACTAAACTGTATCTACCAATCTGCAGGAGTTTACAGATAAACTGGTCGAGGCAGATGAATTGGATAAAGATCAAAAGGATGCCTTTAAGGTGAAGTTCATTTAAAGATCCACCGATAAATTGTGGATTTTATGTATTTCCAACTGCTAGTTCAACCTGACTTGCTTTTGGTTTTTTAGGATTTTGTCAAAGAGAAAGTTCGAGAAGCAAAGAAAGCTAATCGGCAGGTAAATTTTTGGCAACATTGCTTCTTGATTTGGTTAAAGAGCATTAATTGGGATAGGTTGATTAATTTGGCCAATTCTGTCGTTATAGGCAAGAGAAGCTCGCAAAAAAGCCCTTGAAGAAATGAGTGAGGAAACTAAAGCAGCATTTGAGAACATGAGATTTTACAAGTTCTACCCTGTTCAAACTCCGGATACTCCTGATGTATCAAATGTTAAGGTACGGTTATAAAAACTACTTCTTTGTATATCCCATTTTTTCCTTTAAAAAAGGTATTATGTTTTTGGTAATTTTTTATTTTGTTAAATGATGGCTTATAGCAGTTTTTAAAATCTTGCTTTGTGAGCACTAATCATTTCTCATACTTAAAGTTATTAGTTATGAGCAGACTTTCTTTGTCAGCGCTTGTTACATATTAAAGCCTATTGATTTTCTGGAGCATACTAACAATGATAAGTAGCTGTTACATGGTTTGCTTCAAGTGTCTGAATGGTAATATTGGCTTGAGTGTGTTTACTGGGTATGTTGGGCTAAGTTTATTTTGACTGAATGGGTTTGATGGTGTGACGGTTTATCAAATATGCTGTAGCACCTCTGCTCTTTGTTGGATTACTATTTTTTTTTTTTATAAATTCCCAGTGTTTTGGGTTTTTCTCTAGGAAATCAATTGAATTACGTACTTCTTCTGTTCCTTTCTGTATTCCATCTCTCTCAATCTTTGGCTTTGCTTTGTCCTCTCAATTTGAGTATTATAATTCCGTTTGGCCAGACGATCCTAACCCCATTTAGCCAGATATGACATAATAAATGGGACTGTGGATTCACGTGTTAGTTATAAGTTATAACCCCTTGAAATAGTTAATGATGTTGCTCATAATGCAGAAGTGAAGTCAATAAACTGAACATTGCTTAGTAAATTTCATTAATTTTCATGCCACTTGTTGAATCTGAATTCAAATCGTAACGAACTTCACTTCATCTTCACCAGAACAATTCTAAGTTATGCATTCTCTGATTTGGAGTTCATCAATAGAAAAAAATTTTCATCTATACAATGTAACAACTCATCTTCAGTCACTTGTCCCGTACGATCATGCTTCTGGAATGTTGTCTTTAGGATTCCAGATGTCAGATTTTTATTTTAGCCGCACGCATTCTGCATTACTAGTTTTCTGTAGAATGACAATATGATTGGCAACTTTTTGGGTTATTCTGTTTCATTTTTTTTTTTTTTTGGGTTCTATGTTGCAGGCTCCTTTCATAAACAGGTATTATGGAAAGGCGCATGAGATTCTCTAATGGAGTTCGTTAAGGATCTAGTGTAGTTGAGAGATGGTCTAAAGCCTCCTTCGGCTCATACGAGTGTCGTATCAAGCATTTGTCTGTTAACAGGTAGTTTTGGGAGCATGCCTCTGGTGCCCCATCAAAGTCACTCAGGTGTCTTAGGAGAAAGGGTTAAACTTAAATCTCCATAACACTCTTTAGATAATTAAAGCAGGCCCTCTTGCAACAGTAGGAGGAATTTGTAGAATACTCTATAGAGGCTATTTTTTTTTTTTTTCAAAATTTTTGAAGGATTTCTTAAGCTCAAGGTTCTAAAATCCTTCTACAACTTTGATACGTCTTGGATTTACTCTTTATCCCCTTCAGCGACATTTTGTTCTGGCTTATTATTGTAATAGTAGTATTATATGACAATTCAATTCTATAAACAAAATCAATGAAGAAACTAGCCAATCCAATTACATTTTTCTCTATTTAATCTGTGTGAATCATCTGGGAATCTCATGGTATCTGAATGGTTTAATGTTTGTACAAGGTTACTGGACCTCTACAGGCGACGGATAGTCGATGCCAGTGATTTTGAAGCTTTCATTATTTTGCCAGGGGAACTAGGGTCATTTTGATTTATATTTGCAGTTTGTGTATCTGACATTGATGGATGATGACCGCAAAATGGAGCATTGAGAACTGGAAATGTTAGAAAGAAAAAGGCGAGAATCGATAGAATATGTGTAACACATTTAACGATTGGAATATTTGTTGCGTTGTGATGGTGGCAGAAAAATCAGGGTAAGTTTAGAGAAGCTGGGAACAATGTTTATTTGGATATATGCTTGCAGTTGCAGCCCAACGATAACGTGCAGGACCCAAGAATTATCAATAAGTGCTCGGCCTTTGAGCAAAGACTGGGAAACACATACTGGAGCATGCAGTTTGTTTTTAAGTAGGAAGAAAACTCTCCATCATCAAACAAGTATCCAGGATAAATGAGAATCATTTTTGCTGGCATGCAAATTATCATGAGATAAAATTTGACAGAAAAATAATTAAAACATCATAAAAGAGAGATAAATTATTCATATGTCATTTATCTAAATATATAACATATTAAATAAGGTAAAGATATGAAAAAAACACAACATTAACATACGAATTATCAGCTCTATAATTAAGAAAGTCTTTGTTTAAACCATAATTCGAATTGAAATAACTCAGATAGCACATAAATACGTATGAATTGGTGCACATTTTCAGAAATTTTTTCAGCCAGTGTGAGAGCCTATTCTGTGAGTCTAACAAAGAGGAAGAGGGAGGGGCAGACGTTTCTTCCTCTCCAAATAAAAGATGCCACTGGGTTTTGGGATCCAACACGACTTTGTTTCCTGAAAAAATAAAATAAAATCAAAGCATCATATAATATTCCTGAAACGTTTTTAAAGTAATCTTCGAGGTGAAACATCACGAAGAAATAAATAATTTATTATGAATAGTTTGATAATGCCAGGCACTGAATGTCGAGCGGTAAAATATGGGAACAGAAATTTATCTTAGAGACAGATGAACATTGGAGATGTAAACGTGCATCAAGATTCAAGCCTAAAGATTAATTCTTGTTAGCAAAATTTAGAAAGACAAACATTATATGATCTACGCTATTCGAACTTTATTTTTTTAAAAAATAATTGCATTATCATTAGAGTTAAAAAAATTCTACAAGCAATGTTGGTAGTATATCATATGTTTCTTAAAAGATATTAAAAAAATAAAAAAATAAAAAAATAAAAGAATTAGACATTTGTCATCCTATTAACACTGCTTGCGGAGTCTTTTAACTCCACTAATAGCATGTGAAATAATTTTTTTCAAATATTTATATTTGATACTTATATTCATCATTTATTCGAATATCATAATGAGTATATAATATTTTAAATACATGAAATTTATTTAAAAAAATTTAATATACTCATATTAGATATATATTTTTATTGGACAGTCACCCGAATCCAAAAAAACACAGCATTTGCTGTAAGGTGACAGTCCATAAAAATGTTTTTCCTACCGACACATTCTTTGTCTCTTTGTTTTCCAGAGTGCAACTGAACACCAATGTTGGTTCCAGAACACGTTCTTTGTCTCTTTGTTTTCCAAGGTGCAATTGAATACCAATGTTAGTTCCAAAACCTTTCACCATTCGTTTACTACTTTAACCCCCCATAAGCCATGCACCCAGCTCCAACAGGCCTAAAGTCTATAGAAGATGATATGATAAAATTTTAAAAGACGTTAACTCAGTCTTTTTAATTGAACTTAAAAACTTATATATCCTTCGATGAGACAGTATTTTGTACTGGTATATATATATATATATATATATATATATATATATGTTTATTCTTATTTTTATTTTCCTGCTTATATTTTTGTAATTGAAGATAGATTTTGATGGAAAATATTCGCCAGCTGCATGCAGTCACCTAAAGTAATCTTAATTAGTGTTAAAAACATAAATTTTATCGATTAATGAAACTGATTGAATCGAAAATTGATAGCATATTTAGTTTGGTAAATATGATAAAATTGAGGATTCTTCCAACCGGAAAAAAAATTGGATTTTAAACCTTTTCTTTTAAAGATTTTATATATGCGATGATATTTGAATTTTTAACATCATGAATCTATATTAAAGATATATCATTTAACTAAACACATGATTTTATTAAATTTACTTAATTTAATACTTATTTGATATTAAAATTACTTATTTAATATTTAAATTTCCTTTTCATACAACTGAACTAGTAGTCAATTTAGTCGATTGCACTAATCAAATCAATAACTAATTTCTTTTTAAAAAATATTTATCTAAAATATCTAAAATTTAAATCACAAGAAAAACAATCCTTTCCTTTGTTAGAGACTACACGAGTAATTATCTATCTATCTATATATATATACATATACATATACTGAAAATTTTGCTAGCCATTAGCCAATTCCTACGTTGGGAAACATCCTTCTTAAAGTGGAAGCGTCAAAGAATGTAGAAGATTTCGTAAATAATAATATGAGGCAATTCTTTATTATTATTATTATTATTATTCATTAATTCTTAATATTTTAGTTATAAATTAATTAATAAACCTTAAACAAGGACCTGCGTGAAAGATAATGAAAACCTTATAGTTTCTTGTTATGATGCATTTTTTTTTATAATAAAATTAAAGTTAGAGCATAACATAATCATGCTTTTTAACCATAACTTTAGTAAGAGAATTACTGATAAACTTTTATATGACGTCATTTGATAGTTAGTCAAATTGAACAAAGAAATAAACTTTAACATATATATATATATTATTTTAGATTAAATGATTAATAATTTTAAAAATTTAAATTAAAAATTATTTAATTATTATATTTAAATTTTTCATGTGTATATTAGATGTATAATTAAAGTAGCAGTGCCAAAGTTCAATAGGTAATAAGATAATAGGTAAAGATATTTTAAATTAAGCCTAAAAATAATTGTTAAGATTCGAAAGTTTTGACGTTAGATTAAGCATTAAACTTAACATTAATTAGCTATAGTTGGAGAGAAATCCTAATTTAAATATAAAACCATAAAGTTGCAAACAATTAGATATTCAATTCAGGATAATATGACTTTAAAAAAAAAAAAACTAGGATAGTATATTGATTTTCAAGTCTTCAACTACTACCAGTCAACCCTGTGAAGCTGAGCTGCCATGGTTCCATTACCATTTCCGTCTCCATTTTCTCGGATCCAGTTTGTGTTGAAAGCAGCAGCGGCAGTCATCAAATTCTCTCCATAGCCGATTCCTCTTCCACTATGATCTCCTCCATAACTCTGAGGATGATTAACTTGATGAGCTCCAACCGAAAAGAAACCACTGCTGTAACCACGGAAATGATCCTCAGCCTTCGCCGATGTAGCCGCATTTACGTTAGTGAAATCAAGAGGCCGACCGCCATGGTTGATTATTGCAGCTGCATCAGTAGTGG
>JBBYHM010000006.1:11985939-12002453 GCA_038381775.1 Adansonia rubrostipa
TATTAAATTAAAAGAAAATAATGTACAACATGAATAAATTAAAGATAAGAAAAATAATACAATTGGATCAGTGTATTAAAGTAGCAATTATCAAATATATCATTATAGAATTCATTTTTATAACCCTTAGTTTTCTTTTCGATCTTTTAGACAAGTTTGAAATTGTTATAACCAAGCTTATGACACCTGTGTTGGGGAAACTTTTTTTTAGGAGAACTTTGGTCGGTGTAAAATTAAAAAGTTAAAACATGAAATAATCTGATTTTAAAGCGTGCTATAGATGCCATTTTTTTTTAGCATATTTCACCTTATCATGTATGGTATGTAAGCGGGGTTTGTCAAAATCATCATTGGATACAGTAAAAATATTGTTTGAAATTACTTTGCACTAACGAAATCAAACCACTAAACATTCTTTAATGAGGGGCGAAATCATTTTCCTTGCACTTAGGTTTTTTGTAATAAACTAAGTGTAAGTGACTTGCTTTTACTAAGAATGATAGGAAAGGAAAAGCAATGATGTATCTTTTTATAATCTACTTTTTAATTTGTTTCATTAAAATTATCTTATTAAGAATTCTAATATCTATTTATAAAAACTCAATCGAAGAGTTATGATTTTTTAATTGTGTTATTTAATTCAACCAACTTGTCCTTGAATTTCTACTTTTTGGTACTTAATAAATGTTATTAGCAACCTTTCACAAGTGAAAAAGCAATATCTAGAAAGGTATATGGAAGTTAAAACGAAATTAACTGTTATAGTTGAACCTGGCAAAATTTAAACTAAGGGATTTGAATCTTTGACTCAGGTGACTCTAATCCATCTTTGTAAATTTTAATATAATATAATCAAAAACCTGGTATTCAAATCCTATTACATGGGTATACAAATCCTTCAATGTAATTTATAATAAAAACTTATTTTCATTCCAAATTTATGAGACGTAAATCTCATAAACCTCAGAGCTTTTTGAATTGATTTTTAAATCAATTTCAATTGTTTGGAACTTAACTATCATATAACTTTTTTGTACTAATTTACAATTAATTGATTATCCAATCAACTAATTTCTTATTCATTTCATTTATTTTGAAAATATTTCTAACAACATATCTATGGCTCAGTAAACTCAAAAAATGGATAGATGGTCAAGCTTTAATATCCCATAAGATCTTTTTTAAAATATATATATTTATGTAGTTTTATTGATGCATTGATGTTTATGGTTTAATTTCAAAATAGAATCATTGAGTGAATTATTGAAAGTAATACAACAATAAAATCTTTAGATATTCATCGACCAACTCTTTCTCTACTTGTTTACCATGATTTAGTTTTAATAAAACAATTAAACGTTTTAAAACAACTTTTTTTTTAATAAAAAAAAGTTTTAAAAAAAGCTATTTCTTTTTAAATAGAAGACATTATATCTAGCTTATCATTGACACACATAAAAAGTTTCTTTAGTTTGCAAAATAATGAAAGGATACACTAACATAAGTAAAGCTAGCAATTTATACACCCATACTGTGGATGGAAAAAAAATTGTAAAAGCAAGAAAATTGAAAGATAATAAGAAATTATTTATTGGTAATTTTTTTTTAAATGTGTAGTTATTTAAAACAATAGATAGTATTTTTTCAAGAAACATATACCATATAAAAAATTAAAAGACGTGAATATTCATATTATTTAATTTGAAATTATAATTTTTTTATATTTTTTAAATTGAGTTAGTATTACGGGATTTGTTATACCAAGCTAATCAGCCTTTTATAATTAATTGAAATTTATCACACCCATATTTTTTTTGGTTAAAATTTGAGTTTTAAAAAGTTTTGTATTTTAAAATGAATAATAAATTTTTTTAAAAAAATAAGTTAATAGTTTTTTTAAATTCAAAGATATCTAAAATGTATGACTAAGATTTTCTAGTAGGTATTTATTTCCCACAATTAAATATAAATACTCTTGTTTCCGTTCTATTACTATAACTTTAATTCAATTTTTATATAATTTTGAATCAATCTCACTTGATTTATTTCACTAACTAAATTAGAAAATTTATAATTAGTATATATAATAAAAAGAAAGTGGATATCGTTGTATAATTTAATGTTATGTTTAATGCATGTGAGATCTTAACTAGACTTGTTAATTAGCGTTTATGTATTGCGTCTCATATTTGTTTTTAAATTATATAAATATAAAATAAAACATAAATTATTGAATATGTCAAAATACTAAATTTATATACAAAATATGTATTAAGTATATCATATTAATCGCATTTAAATATATTATAACTTATTTATTATATTATTTATGCATTTATTAAATATATTCTTATCATATTTTAATATCCTTTCGTAACTATGAAATTTAATTGTAACATAATATGTTAGATCAAAAAAAAAAGAGGAGAATATCTTCTTTCTTATTGTAGAAATATAAGAGATCGCGATATTTCTAGTTAGATTAAATGGATTGTTATTGGCTTTGAATTTTTGTTTTTCCAATTTGAATCCCTCAACTTTTAATGAAATATATATATATATATATATATATATTATTATATAATACGGTAAGGGATGTGCTCAAAATTTAATTTAAGTTTAATATTTTAATGATTTTATAAAATATATTTTCTAAATTCGTCAAATGTATTTAGAGTTTTATTTTCAAAACACATACAATGATAATCTTCGCCTATGCTGCTTACCATATCATTTGATAATATATATATATATATATATATATATATATTCAAGTTCGAGTATTATATTTTTCTCGTATTTAAGAAAGATCATTCGTGAAATTCATGGTAGATTTTTTTATGTTAATTGTTATGCTATTTTTTAAGTAATAATTTCACGGATTAAATTTTACTCATCATTTAATTGTTCAACTGTTCAGATATTAACATATTTGAATTTGAAATTTTTGTGACTTTGCCAATTTTACAAGTCACATTTGAACGCAACACTTAATTTAATTGATTCATATAGTTATGTTAACATTTAGCACGTTTTGAATTCTGATATTTATAACATTTTTCTTATCCAAATTTAAAAATATAGATTTAAATTTTATTAAGCTATCTAGTCAATTTAAGCTGAATTATACATATATATATATATGTACATATATGACTGTTAGATATAAAAAAATGCATATTTTTATCATTTTAATATTATTTTTTCAAAATCTCGTTTATGATTTTATATATTAATATAATATTTTATATATCAATAATTTATTTTATATAAATTTTGACACATCTATGTACTTATATCATATTTTTGTTAACTTTAGTGCTGTGTTTTAATTTTTTTAAGTATTTATATTGCATAATCATGTTATATTTAAGATTATCAAGTCTAATTTAATTTTTGTTATCTCAAAAAAATTAAATAAAATTCATACTAAAGATGATTTTTTTTCTAGTATTTATGTTTGTTTTAAAAAAAATAAAAATCATATATACAATATAACAGGTACATATACACTGACTGTATATATTTTACATGTATATATGTTTATGTGAACAACTTATTTATTTGACATATAAGTAACTATAATTTTAAATTGCATTAGTTAAAATTTTAAAATTTGGGGTGTGGGATTCAAATTCTACTTATTTATTAAAGGAAAAACATACATTAATCAACCGAGTAAAATGCTTAAATGTTTAATATTATTTTTTTCTTATTTAATTAGGCATTGATTCGTAAATTTTATGTTTATATATGGTTTTTTAAACAATCACTGTAATTAGAATTGTTATATTATATACAAGTTTATATTTTTTAAAAAATTCTTTCTTCTTATAAATGTATATGCTCTAGTTAATGAAATAAATAATAAATTATCTTTATTTTTAATAAAAAATAATCATCTCCTAAAATACTTAAAAGAATTATTTTACTGCTATATATTTGAATAAAATATTTTTAATATAATTAATTATTTGAAGATAAATATTTATTATTAAATCAATAAAAATTTTGAATTGTAACCTTTCCCAAAATATAAAATCTTTCAAATAGTTTATTAGAAAAAGTTATGAATAAAATTTGAAATAATAAATAATTTTTAATTAATATAAATTTTAAAATGTGTTTCGATTATTACTCAAAATATAAATTTTTTTATGCAAAAAATAATTCATACCTAAGATTCTCGTACCCAAAGTTAACACATGATTATAAAATTAAAATAGAGTATATCCTAATCTAATTTTTTATATAATATTATAAAGTACATTTTTAATTAGTAAGTATTATTGATATGGTAACTTACGCGAATATTTTCTCTTGATGATACGTAAGATAACTTTAATTTAAGGATATTATATTCTGTTTTAAAATTAAAAAAAATCTTTATCCAAGTTTTTCAATTTTATATTTAATTAATCTTAAATAATTCACTTAATTTTCAAATATATAAACAAATATTAAATTCTATCAAAAAGCTTATATTAAATTAAAAATCTATCAAATCTATCAAGATAGAAAAATTATAGATGCAACTTAATTATATCATTTTATATGTTTATGTGTTTTAACTAATATTGCAACCTCCAAAATACTAACTTAAGTCAGTAAGTTAATTAATTTAAATTTTTTTAAATTTTGAATAATCATATTTATGATTTAATATAGTTTACATGTTATATTTTTCAAATTAAATATATGATTATATATTATTAATCTTTTGATATTTTATCCATCTAAAATTAAGATTAAAAAGTAATAGATAAAATTACGATTAAAGTAGCCATAGAGTTCCTATACAATGATACTTTATGCAAATTAATCTCTCTACAAAAAGCTAAATAAATTAGTCCCTGTATATTTAAAAGTAAAGTAAAATAGTAAGGTTAGTAACAGATGTAAAGAAAAATTGTTAAAATAATAATGTGACAGTTAACTTCGATTAAATTTTGATGTATTTTAATTAAAATAAAATTTTTTAAATATAAATTTTATCATAAAGAAATTTTTTAAATATAAACTTTTATCATTAAATATAGTATTTTAATTAAACCATGTCACAACTTTAATCGAAGTTACTTGCCATATCAGTATTTTACCATTTTTCTGTTACATCTGTTACTAATCTTACTATTTCGCTTTACTTTTAAATGTACAAAAACTAATTTACCCTTTTTTATATAGGAATTAATTTGCATAAGGTAACATAGTACACGGACTTCATAAATACTTTAACTATAATCTAAAATCAAGACTGAATTATAACAAAATTCTAAAATTTAAAGTCTTCATTATCCGTCAAAACTATCTATTTCTTTTTTAAATAAAAAATTTTCAATTTTTTACTTTTATAAATTTCTTTATCATCTTATTTTATTTTTTTTAAATTAGAAAATACACATATCTTTTTAACTTCAAAAGATACTAATAAATTTAAAATTTTTTATACATCTTATTTATTGACATCTAATAAGCATATAAATAGTAGTGTTACGTAATTTTTTTCCATTTGAAATGTAATTTTTTTCAATTCACTTTTTTTCTTTGATGCATATTTACTAATTTTTTACAAAAATTTAATCAAAATCACGAAAAAAAAGTATGATGATGCAATTTATCATTGAATATATATATATATTTAAATGTATTAAGAGTATTTTAAGCACATCAATAGCAGTTAATGTATGACATTATTTTTACGGTTTAATTAAATTTTTATTCAATTGTTATGAGAGAAAAAATTGGCAATGCAATATTTTTTTTGGAATCTAATTTTGATATAAAGTTAAAATTTTACATATTTTTAAATATATTTCACATGACAAAAAAAATATACATACAATTTTAAAAATTAAATAAATTTGATTCGAAAGTAAATTTTGAATATATAATTTTGTATGTATATATATAAAAATTAATAAAATAAATTTGATTTAAATTTGATGAATATATATTTTATACATGTTAAATATTAATAACTTCGATATAAGTTTAAAAATATCAATTAGTGTATATACATAAAAATTATAAATTAATTAAATAAATAAAATTAACCCATGCATTACATTGAATATCAAACTAATTATTCTCTAAAAAAAAGGTAAAAATTTTCTAAGTACAGAAAAATGGAGAAAAATGAAAATTGAGGAGGACTTGTAATATTATCCTGAATGGGTACGTGGATAGCGTAAAATCAGGCATTGGATTACACGTGGCAATAAGTGACTGGCGGAATCTCCTAATGTCCAACGGAAACCACGAAATCAATTCTCACAAAATCAGCTGCCATTATCTCGTGTCTCTCGTTCTCTGGGCCACAATTAAAATAAATACAATTTCTTGGTAAAAGAAATATCTTTATTTTTTTAAGGAATTTTTCCTAATTTTTTTAATTTATAATTAATTTTTTTCTTACTTCTGTTTGATATTATATGCAAAAAATGCACTTTGGATTTTAATTTTATTTTTTAAAAAATTATATTACATAAAATTTATTTTTAAATCCTATTATAAAAATAAATACCATATTATGTTATTTGCTTTACTATTTTTTTAATTTTAATAATATAGTGAATTTAAAAAAGTAGCCAATATTGAAGGATGTCAAGATTTCATTGAATTTTAAAATAATGATAATTTTAAAAGTGAAAATATGTATTTAATAAACACTATTAACTCAAAATGAAAAAAAAAATGGTTACTATCTGCTTTGCATTTTCATTAATATATCTATATATATATACATATATAAAGTCGAAACAAATAAAAGAAGAAATAAAATTTAATATATTATTATATACAAAAGTATCTGTCATTAACGTTACTTTTAAAATTTAAAAACTTCATTGATAATATATAAAATAATTTTTTATAAAAGAATTCAATTTAAAATTCTCCAATTATATTCTTGAAATCAGAAATTTTATTTTTTGTTTTGATGGAGACACCCAAATAAATTAGATTTTAATTTTCAACATTGTCTAAAAGAATTATTGTCAAAGAAAATAAAACTCATCTCTCAAAAAAAAAATAAAATTACCCCCCCAAAAAATATTACTATTATTAATTTATATTATATAAAACTTAATTAAAAATTGATAAAAAATCAAATTATAAAATAATATATATTAATAAACTATAAGAGTAATTTATTTTTTATAGAAAATAAAAAATTATTTTGTATATATATATTTTTTCATTTGAAGAGAATTAGTATGTCTAGTTAAATAATTTTTTCTTCCACTTATTTTTTATTATATTTTTTAATTATGTTTTATTTCTTCATAGGTGTCATTCAGTGAGTGAGATGTTATTTATGCTTTGTATATTTATTTATGAGGAAAAATAAATAAATAAAGTCAAATATTGTTTTTTTTAATTAAAAAAAATTCAAAGATTTCGTTTGGATGGACTGCAAACATCGGTAGAAATCCCCTCTTTCACCCATAATTCTCTTTCCCTGTCTCAAGTTCTGGGCTGAGAGTTTCTCTTCTCTTTTGTCGCTGAGAAACTCTGTCATTGCCTTTTCTTGAGAAATCCTCCGTCTGTTTTCTTTTTTCCTTCTCATTTTCCTTACTTTTCTTCACTTTCCCGCTACCCAAACATGGTCCTCTCCACAAAACTCCACCGTTTAGACCTTCGTTCAACGTTCTTTACATCTTTTCGACCATGTTTTACTCTGAATTCTTCCTCTCTACTCTCCCTCAAAACCCTTAAATTTAGGCCCACTAAAATAACTGCCCAAGTTTCCACTCTCAGCGTTGAAACCTCCGTTAAAGACCCTCAAAGCGACATTGAATCACTGTTTTCCACCAACACAGCCGAGGAAGTTGATCGAAAGCGTGCCAACAAGCAATCCAAAACTGGTGCTTCGGGTATTTCCTCCGGTGTAAAGCTTGAAAACATTAGCAAGAGCTATAAAGGAGTAACGGTTTTGAAAGATGTTAGTTGGGAAGTGAAAAAAGGCGAGAAAGTTGGACTGGTTGGAGTGAATGGAGCAGGGAAAACGACCCAATTGAGAATTATAACGGGACAAGAAGAACCTGATTCTGGGAACATTATAAAGGCCAAACCAAACATGAAAGTTGCGTTTTTGAACCAAGAATTTGAGGTTTCGATGAGTAGGACGGTGAGGGAGGAGTTTATGAGTGCTTTTAAAGAAGAAATGGAGATTGCTGAGCGGTTAGAGAAGGTTCAAAAGGCAATAGAAGGGGCTACCGAGGATTTGGAGTTGATGGGAAGGCTTTTGGATGAGCTTGATTTGTTGCAGAGGAGGGCTCAGGCTGTGGATTTGGATGAGGTTGATGCTAAGGTTAGTAAGTTGATGCCAGAGCTCGGATTTTCCCCTGAGGATTCGGATAGGTTGGTCGCAAGTTTTAGTAGCGGATGGCAGATGAGGATGTCACTTGGGAAGATATTGTTGCTGGTAAAGTTGTTGGTTTGATACATATCTTGGTGCAAAAATGTTCTATTCATGATTGCATAGGTTGTCGTATGGCTTCTATTTTTTTTTCTTGAGATGAATTTCTTGAGCTTTATTTATGAGTGATGAAGAGATATATAAGTTTACTGCTGGAATTGCATGGAAGATTGATAATTAACCAATATGGTTGATATATTTGATATAATATATATATTCATGGTAATGTTCAATATGAGATTGTTTACTTTTGCAGAAGTGATAGTTGTGATTGGAGGTTGGCTGTTAATATCGACTATTAGCATTTCAAATCACTTTGGCACCTGTTGATTAATAGTTTAAACCTTGAATTGACAAACAAAAATTTTAAGCTTGTGAGATATTTTTTGATGATGTAGAATTTTTTAGTTCATGGTGCTTGTGTATGATATGCAGCGGAGTATATTGGCATTGCTAGCTGTTCATTGAAGTACATGTAAATTTGCAGGAGCCTGATTTATTACTTTTGGATGAGCCTACAAATCACCTCGACCTTGATACGATTGAGTGGCTTGAAGGATATCTCAACAAGCAAGATGTGCCAATGGTCATTATATCTCATGATAGAGCTTTTCTAGATCAGTTGTGTACAAAGATTGTGGAGACTGATATGGGTGTTTCGAGGACGTTTGAGGGTAATTATTCTCAGTATGTTGAGGCGAAGGCAGCATGGGTTGAAACTCAGTGTGCTGCATGGGAGAAGCAGCAGAAGGAAATTGAGCAGACAAAAGACTTGATAAACAGATTAGCTGCAGGAGCAAATTCTGGCCGTGCTTCTTCTGCTGAAAAGGTACGTATAAGGGGCATTTAGTTCTTCGAGGAATGCTAGCTGTCTGCTTTGGTTATTATTCTGTAATGTCGGATGAGTATTTTTGCACCAGTGTATGTTATCAAGAAAATATGCATGTATTGATGATGAGATGAAGTTACTACCACATTGTAAACCTCCTTAGCTGATGGTATTCTTTCAAATGGATGCCTAAGTTTTCATCCGATTTTAGTAAATTATTGGAAGGAAGTACATTAAGGACAGCCCCCCTCTTCCCCAACCCCCCCCCCCCCCCCCCGGCGGAAATCTAGGTAAGTTATGATTGATTAGGAATCTTTGTTGAATTTCAGTTGGTAGTTTTTATTATTCACCTAAAGTTGTTTGCTATAACATGCTACAAGAATTTATTCTTTTCTTGTCAAGTTTTGTAATCACTTTTATCAAATATTTTTCGATTCTGGATCACATGAACCGTGTGAAATTTATGAGGATAAAACCTATGATTTCTTCCTGGTAGGGTTAATTTGCTTAAACAGTATTACATATGAATAGTGGTATACCACATTGATTAACTTTTTTTTGTCTTTCTTCTACTTCTTCCATTTTAATTTTATTTCATAAAGACCATTTCTCTTAGGTTTGCCTCATGAATGTTCTGTCTTCCAAAAATAAGTTCTCAGTGTCAGTGTTGCTATCGAAACTCTTTTTTTTTTTTTTTTGTGAATAAGGTTTGTGCTGGCTGAATTTTTCATCTTTTCTTTTGTATCTTTTGATTTTGATGGTGTTTGCTACTTAGATGGTTGAAGAATCCTCAGGCTTTGTGCATGTATTCTCTAAACTCTAAACATTTTTTCTGGTTACTTAATTTCTCCTTCTCCTTTCTGGGCGGTAACAGAAGCTGGAGAAACTTCGAGAAGAGGGTCAAATAGAAAAGCCGTTTCAACGGAAACAAATGAAGATCAAGTTCCCTGAGCGTGGAAGAAGTGGCAGATCTGTTGTTACTATTAAGAATCTGGAATTTGTTTATGAGGATGAGGTGAGTTCAGATGTTTTGTGGCGTGAGGAAGATGGTTCAGACTTTTTTTTTTTATTCTTCTCATTTATGACAGAAATGTGGTTGTGTATCAGTTGCTAGTTAAAGGGGCAAATCTAACAATTGAAAGGGGAGAGAAAATTGCTATTATTGGTCCAAATGGTTGTGGAAAGAGTACTTTATTGAAGCTGATAATGGGTCTAGAGAAGCCAAGTGGAGGTGAAGTGTCGCTTGGAGAGCATAATGTTTTACCGAATTATTTTGAGCAGAATCAGGTATTTGGCTTTTGTGAATATTATCTTTATTTTTTTTTTTTGGTCGGAGATACTTCTGATCTTGCTGCATAGTTGCTAAGCTCCCTTCTTGTGCTAAAAAGGTGCAAAGAACTGACTGAATTTAATGAACAAATTTTCAGGCTGAGGCTCTTGATTTGGATAAAACAGTGCTTCAGACAGTGGAAGAGGCTGCAGAGGACTGGAGAATTGATGATATTAAGGGACTCCTTGGTCGTTGCAACTTCAAAGCTAATATGCTCGACAGAAAGGTTTCCCTTTTGAGTGGCGGTGAGAAGGTAATTATACTCTGTAGAAACTTATATGTTGTATGCTGTTTTTGCTTTTATGGATTTCATTAAAAAAAAATCTGTTTTATGCTTGGAATCTCTTTCATTTAATACTCCAATATTTAAGGGGCATCCTGTGCCTGTGGGCTGATAATAGTATGTTGATGTTAATTCATTACATCTTGGTCAATTTGGCAAATTGCAGGATACTTAGTTAAAGTCTGTAGATTGCCTGTTATGATATTGAATTCAAATGTTTAACATTATGCCCGCTGATGAATTATGATACAAGACTAACCTAATAATAGTATGGTTCTCTTTAATATCTCTTGAGCTGCATGTTTAATTTTTCCCGAGCATATTTTTTTATTTTTTAAATATGTTGTGAATTAATGGCTCTTGGATACTGTTTTTCATGTCTTAATCAAGTGGCAAGTCTTAATCATTATTAAATAGTACGTATTATGTTTCCTTGTTTGTTTTAAAGGTGTAAGTCTAAATGTTGTCTTTTCCTGTTTCATTTAGGCACGACTTGCTTTCTGCAAATTCATGGTGAAACCATCGACCCTACTAGTTTTGGATGAACCAACTAATCACCTGGATATACCCTCAAAAGAAATGCTAGAGGTTTGGGTTTGTCTTACCTTTCTCTATTCTCCATTTGTTTCTTTTATCAAAATAGTAGCTTTTAGCATTGTAACTCACTAATTCTGCCATCTCTTGTTATTCTATCAGGAGGCAATTAGAGAGTACAGTGGCACTGTCATTGCTGTTTCTCATGACCGATTCTTTATTAGGCAAATAGTTAACAGAGTAGTGGAAGTGAAAGATGGCCATTTGCAGGACTATATAGGTGATTACAATGTGAGTATCGTTTTCTCCTATTCAATCCTTTATGTTTCCCCTGACTGACTTGGATGTCTGCTTGCGTGGCTCTTATCGCCTCCCACATTTTTCCTTTCTTCATTCCTTGTCTGTTATGTAATTGATTAACTGACGAGTGTTAGCTTGGTTAAACTTGGTATCCGGTAAAATAATAAATATTCTTTATAATCCGTGAGCTTATATGAAATCCACGAGTTCTCATTCTGCTAAGTTTATTTGTGGTATGTACCTGAAATATGCTGTTGCAGGAGTCCTTTCTTCCTTAATGATTAACTGCCGGTATGAATTCCGAATGAACAGTATTTTCTGGAGAAGAACCTTGAGGCGAGGGAAAAGGAGCTCGAGCGTGAGGCAGAGCTTGAAGAGAAAGCTCCCAAACTGAAAGCCAAATCGAAGATGTCAAAGGTAATTAATACCCTCGGTGATTCTTAGCATTTTTCTAAACTGGAGAGTTTATTGTCACACGGTTTACTACATAACAGCAACCCTTGTCTGTATCCCCGTGTTTCTAATAGGCTGAGAAGGAAGCTCGGAAGAAACAAAAAATGCAGGCGTTTCAAGCTGCTAAACAGAAGTCGAAAGGGCGAAAGAATGCCAAGAGATGGAAATGAAATATTCAAATCTATACTACATACATTGACTAAAGATGACCCTTTGTTAAATGGGTTATACAGTGTAAAGTGCCTTGGATGTGAATTGAGCTGAGCACCAGCACCAGCACCATCTGTATATAATCTTTGATAGAAATACAGTTCCAAATTGAAGCTCTTGTATGAGTAAAGTTATGATAGAATTGAGTCCTCACATCATCCTAGCCATTGCAGTTTATGCTTCCCATAAAATGAAGGATAAGGTACACAAACCTCATACAATTATCCTACAGTTTGAAACATGCTTAATTCTCTTATGAGATTTGACAAAAATTACATTAACCTTTTGATGTATTTATTAAGTGAATTTTGAATTTAAAAAACACTTGCTCCTTATTATTATTAATTATATTTTTAAAAGTTTTTTATCCAATACTTTTTTTAAATACAAAATAATAAAAATTTAATTAGTTTCAAAATAATTTTCTGAAGTAATTACACATTAAATATTTTAAATTTATTTTTAAGCAATATGTTTACTTTGAGATTAATGCATTATTTTTTATTTGAAATAAATTAATAAAATTATTTTAAAGAATTTAGTGATTAAGAAATTGATTAAAACTAAAAAATGAAAATAAATAAAATGAGGACATTTAAAGTAAATTTTAAAAAAATAATTTTATTAATGAAATCCTAACATTAGTTACTTTTTAGAAAAAGAAAATATACTTTTCAAGTTAATATGTGTAAATTTATTTTTAATAAAATCTTATGAATGGTAATTATATTTTCATTTTTTTTTCTTTCATCTTTATTTCTTCTTTTGTTTTAGTAAATTTTTATGTAAGCATGTGCTAAATATTTTACATTTATATTTAATTAAATTGTATATTAACTTTGATATGAATTCATAATTATTTTATTTAAAATAAATTAATTAAAATTATTTTAAAAATTTGATTATTAAAATAATTAAAAAAATAAGGAAAATAAAAAAAACCTAAACAAAATGAAAGTATTTTTAATATTTAAATAAAATTCAAACAAATATTAGTTTAATTAATGAAATTTTAACATTAATTATTTTTCTAAAGAAATAAAATGTAATTTTTAAACTAGTAGATGCAAACTTATTTTAAATAAAAATCTCATAAATGATAGTTATAATTTAGCATGTTATTTTAATATTACTGTTTTTAATTCCATAATTAGTTACGGATGAAATTATTTTCCGAAATGATCTGTATTTATTTATTTATTGGTAAATGAAGGGAAGCCGTCCTTCAAATTGGTATATGGAGGAGGGCAGCTGCCTCCAAGTTGTTAAAAGAGAAGGGAAGCCGCTGTTTTCTTTACCAATTTCAATGAGGGCGCTTCCCTTCATTTTCAAAATTTTATTAGGATGTCGCCCTCAATGAAGGCGACTTCCGAACGTGCTAAAGGTCTAAAAAATGTTATAGTAGTAGAAGCTGCCCTAGTTCATGGCGGCTTCCATACGTAAAAAGCAGAATGTACAGAAGTCACCCTCTTGTAGGGCAGCTTCGTCCTCTATCCCTATGTTGCGCCGTAGGGATACGATTAATGCATGAATTTTTTATAAAAATAAAAAATTTATAGGTAAAAAAGAAAAAAAAGGTTAATTGATGGTATATATCATATTATAATAATGAGATTAATGTATGAATTTTTTATGAGAATCGAATGAAAAAAAAAAGTTGATTGACGGTAAATATCACGCTGCTAAGATGAGACTAATACAAATATCTTTTATGGAAAGAAAATTTTTATTCTTTCATGCTGCATTATAAATATGATAGTCTTATTCTCATTTTATTTTTATTTTCATTATTGCTCTTTGTTTTCTTATGTTAGTGATAATACTTTTTTATTTTTGTCTTTATTGTTTTCTCGTATTAGTGAACATCTTATATTATTTTATTTCATCAAAGTGACTCATTTAGCAAAATGCTAATCTAACTTTAAAAGTTAACGAAGCCCAAATTTTAGGTTATGGGATTATTGATTAATTCTAACCAATACATTATCCAGAATATTTAAATAAGTTTGGCTCAAAGGTCGACTACTACATGGTTAAAAACCTTAGCTCAAACCATTACTCAAGCTTTAAAACTTAGGATTATCAAGCTCGTAAACCTTCCAAAGCATGAACAAAATAATAAACATAACATGACTTCACATATGTGTTAAACATGAAACTTTAATAACTAAAAACACCTTTTTATTTCAAAACTAAAACTTTTTATTCCAAAAAAAAAAAAAAGCTTTTAGAAGAAAAATAAATAAAAGACAAAAATAATCGCCACATGAAAACTATCTTACCACAAGATTGTCAACATTTATCAAAGTAAAATCACAATTCTTATTTCAAAAGATAAAATTTTATTTAAAACAACCTAAAGAAAGAAAAAAAGAAAATTACTACCACATGGAAGCTATCCCCTCACAATCAACATAAAACATGAACATGATAACAAATCTACAACAAAATGAAAGAAATACTACCTTCCAAAGATGAAAGCTTTTTCCTCTTTTTCTTTTTTTTTTTTTTCCATTTTTTCCTCATTTTTTTGCTTGATGAAAGTGAACCAAATAGCCTAGAATGGCCATGAAAATTTCAGCCAAGGGGTTATAAAAGCCTTTTGGCCGATTCTTGCATGGTATTTCCTCATGAAAATTCATTTTTTATCCGTTCATGATTTCCCATCAATTTGGTTAACAAGTTAACCTATTCCAACACTCCAATACATTATGATGGGCCAATTTAGGGTAAAAACTAGCTCCCTTTGGTTCATAATGTCCATGCATGGTCAAATACGCCAGTCCCTCCAAATTGGCCTTAACTCAAATCAATATTCATGAAGTTTAAAATTCAAGTTTAATCCCCATTTTGGAAAAAAGCCAAATTGAAAATCCCATAGTTGAAAAGTTTACCTTAATTGAAAAAAGTCTAGTTAAAACTTCTCATGATTTTAATTAAAATCAAAAGCCTAACTCAAAACCCAAAAAAGTTTAATTATGTGCCAAAAGAAGTCTAATTAAAATTCTACTAAACCGAGTTAGAGGAAAAAAAACCTAAATAAGAATCACATTAGTTTTTTCTATTAAAGAAAGACAAAAATTAATTAAAAATCTTTTTTTAAATAAATAAAAGCTTAATTGAAAATCCTAAAAATTTTAATAAAAAAATCCTACTATTTTAAAGTAAAAAGTTTAATCAAACATTTCATTAAAAAGAATCTACATGGCAATTCTACAATTTCAAAAGTCTAAATGTGTCCTATATAACATGGTTTTTAACTTACTAAGACTTTTTCAATCAATTTTTATTGATATTGACTTTCTTGATTTTGATCACATTTGCCCTATGTTGATCTTTTGAGGTTTTCTTCTAATTCAGGACTTTTTGAGGCCTTGGAATCTATATGAGATCTTGAAAGCTTTGGTCTCCAAAAAGAGGAGTTAAGGATAGGGCAGTTCATTCGAATGAGCCAAGACAAGTTAAGTGTCTACAACAAAATGACGAGTACTTAATTGGTTTCAAAATTATCTTTAAATTCTATCCAATTAAATTTTAATTAAATTATATTATAATCCTAGTGAATGTTAAATATTTTAAACTTATCTTTAATTTAAATATGTATTAACTTAGAGATGAATGTATTATTTTATTTTTTTAATTATGATTATTTAAAAAATAGTGATAAAGGAATCAATTAAAATGAAAAAAAAAAAAGAGAAATAGATAAGTTTGAAAGGAAAAAGGAGGATAGTTTTAAAATTTAAAGTAAAATTTGAATACATATTAGTTTGATTCATGAAATTTTAGTGTTAATTAATTTTTTGAGAAAAGTAAACATGTTCTTTTTTTATGTGTAAATTAATAGAGATAAATTTATTCTAAAGAATCCATTTTATCTTTTATTTTCTTTCATTCCTTTTTGCATTCAAACCATAGATACCAGTACTTTACTAGTATTGGCCATACTAGTTTTAAAGTCAAGCCGAGTGGTACTAATAGTATACCATTTCGGTTTTTGTATTAGATAATATCGGTTTGTACCGGATAATATCTGTTGGTATAAGATTTTAAATTTTTTTATATATTTTTAAAAAATTCTATCATTTGATACTTTAAAACTAACTTATAATATTTTTTTGTTTTTATCATTTTTCATAAAAATAAATTATATTCA
>JBBYHM010000006.1:12002553-12015135 GCA_038381775.1 Adansonia rubrostipa
ATACTGAAATAAATTAAATAATTAAAGTGGTGTCCTTGTCATATCTCTAATGAAAAAAACATAGTAATATCTTTAGGTGGTTTCGTTCTCGTGTCTCTAATAAGAGAAATAGTGATTTCTAGGTGATGCCCTGTTCTTATCACTAACAGAAACATCGTGATATCTTTAGGTGGGGTTCCTTTTATCTTTAATAGGAAAGACACTCATATTTCTTTAATTTTAATTGGTTAATTCTTCTTTTCGAGATATAGTGATATGTTGCTCTTATCTTCATTTTTTTGCTGTAACTTAACAATCAAGGTTGATGAGCTGATTAGCGGTTTGCTAGTAGCTATCCATAGCACCCTATGAATGAAGCCAAGGGTCTAAAATACTTGCTTTTCTTATATTTTATTTTCTCCTCCATGAGCAGCAGGGCAAGTCGATGAGTTCTTTGGATATGTTCTTCTAACTCAAAAAAATCTTGTGATGGGCAAGAGAGGAAAGCGTGGGACCGGCTTTAATATCCTTCAATTTTTTTTAATGTTTCCGAGTTTTGTTTCATCACTCTCCACCATAAACTCATTTCATTTCAATTTGCTTTTCTATTGTTATCTCCGCATTGCTTTGGATGTCTTTACTTATTTTTCTTTACGAAATTCATTATAGATATTTATCTTGTTGTTTTAATTGTTTATTCTTTTTTTTTTTTACAAATTATTTCTTTACAATTTATTTTCACATATTTGTTCATTCATTACAAGGAAAAGGCTTATTTCTAAAAAAAATTTTTCATCGCAAATAAATAAAAATCCCAAAACAAAAGATATTTTCAACGGAAATTCATAAAAATAAAAAGCATGTCACTAATAATATTTTTGTCAGCAATATTTTTTCGTTGAAAAATATTATTTTTGACGAAAAAATTCCAACATATATTTTTTCGAAAATAAGTACTTGCGATGGAATAATTTTGCCACTAATATTTATTAGTGACAAAAAATATACGTTGAAAATAATTTTTAGCAATGGAAGTTCTTAATCTCAAATACTTATTTTCGACAAAAAATTTCATCGTTAAAAATACTTTTTAATTTTTATTAAATTTATGATATTACTTTTATTTGATATTTAAATATTTTTAAGTTAAATAATTTATTTCAAAATAAATATAAATTGAATTCATCATAATAAAGATATAAATATAAATATATAAAAATCAAATTAAATTAAATAAGCTAAAAATATATTAAAAACAAAAAAAAATTGTATGTATAAAGTTCTATGAAAATAGAAAAAAAAAATCATTATGGATGCGAAGGAGGGAACGGTGAAAGGCCATTACTGCCAGAATTGGTCATCTGTCTACTAAGGAACCATTGAAGCGCCTGTCGATTCTCCTGGATCTACGCCATTATGAAATTCGTACGCTGTTGTTGGTTTTGCATCTGTTGCTGCAACAGGAAATCTATTACTCTTGATTCTCTTGCTGCTACGATATAGTGAACACAATTGCTACTACATCTGAATATTGGTCAAACTATCCATCTCCTCAAGCCGACAAGGATCCATCGCAGGTGATTATATCTACAGCAGTGCCTGCTGGGCAGTAAAGGGAGTTGCCCGAGTGTAACTCGTACTATCAAACATTTGTGATCCCCTTGTAAACTAAAAAATTTGGTGCCTTCGGCCTCGTTCCGAACACAGACGTGTGTTTGACTCATCTCTATGCCTCTCATAGCTTAAGACTAATTCTAAAGGTCAAAATCAGGATATACTAACAGATCGTCCCCAAATCGTTGCTTCAAATTTGCATCATAATTTTCCTACAAAAGTAATGGAAAGAATTAATTAATGTTTAATGTAAAATAATAGTAATTATAAATCTATAATAGTTTTATCACTTACACTAATAGCATGGACTTTCTGTCAACGTAGTCTCTAGTACCTCGGCAAGTCGGCAAGTCCACATGAAGACTTCCAAAAATGTTAGCTCACACTCCACAGTTGTTGTGACTACAATGAAAACAAATTGATATTTTAAACTTGCTCATATAATATAATCAATTAGGTAATTATTATGTAATAAAATTTTTATAATTAAAAAATAGTTTAATTGATTACTTACCATCATTAGAAACTACCAGTGTACTTGGTGATGGAACTTTCCTTCTCCAAATTCCGTTTCACCGACTCCTCAGTGGATTTTGCCTTCTAAGTGTCTGAACTCTAGAGTTCAACAAGCTAGTCCCATATAAGAAATGTGATCTAATCGCATCGGTAACCCTTGCAGTCCTCAATGAGGATAGTTTCAAAGATTTTCAAAGCATTGCTCTCCCGATGTTCATCATATCCTTGAACCGTTCCTTTCCAATGGTTCCGAATAATTGTCATACCGTGAGTGTTTGTTCTACGGGCGATTGGCATTTGCCTTACACCAAAAAAGTTGTAATTAACACATACAAAACATCCATTATATTTTGAATTTTATTAAAATCTTAAGTATAAAATGGTTTTCATTGAAAGTTTATCTCAAACATAGTGAAATTACTCAACAAAAAATATGGCATGGTACTCGGCTTCTTCTGTGCTAGTCTTGGATACAGCTTCTTATTTTTTGCTTTTTTAAAAGATTAATGATAGTCAAGAAAAACACAATAGCCCATCTCTTTGGTCGACGAATTCTTCCCTCACCTGAAGGCGAGCAATAGAATTGCATTGAGTAGTAATTCGGAATAGAGGAAGCTCTTGGGAAGAGATGACCACGAAGATACTCTTTTAAGGATATGGATTCGCATGTGGATGATGATTTGGCTTTAAAGGAAGGGGAAGGACAATTTGAGAGCGAATCTGCCATTCATTACTCTTGTTACTATTCTCGAATAGGCTCTTAGATGGACATGGATAGAAAAGGTTGCACTTATAGAAAGTAGTTGGTTTTGTCCTCGATAGGTTTAGATTGTCCCTCGTCGCAGCAGTGATCTTCTTCTAGGTCGGCCATAGTGCACTATAATGCTGCCTAATTAATGGGTCGGTTCAACAAAAGTCCTACAATAAAACAAGACAATTGTCTAGATACAATAATTAATCATAATTTATTTATAGTGATAAATTTATTATTAAACTTACATATTTCTTAATATTATAAGCCGAAACCTATTAATGGGGTTAGCTATGAATGACAATGTCTTTGTCTGACTTCTACCCTATCTCTTCAGTGTAGAGGATGGGCTAAAAAGCAGCAGGAGAATCAGTTGCCTCAGCTATCGCTGTAGGTAGCGACATATCAACAGGGTCTAATCGACCCTTATCCATACTTAACTCTAGGAGATCAATGAAAAATACTGATCAATATCGTCCCCTAGAGGTGGAGACATCACGAGGGAATGAGGTGGATTCTGCTCAACTGTCAAGGACGTCCATACATCTGTAGATCCACGATGTAAGGTACCTACTCTAATGCCTCGAATATAGCCTCCCGTTGGAGTTGACGACCACCTCGAGCTCTACCTTTACCACTAGCACGCATCATATTTATAACAGCAATAAGAAAAAAAATTAATCGTATCTATAACATAAATAATTATATATTTAAAAGATAAATAGGGACGTAAATTTAAAAATAAAATTAAAACATAAAATTATTTAAAAAATTAATTAATTTGTCTATAGCATAATTAATTAAATAAAAATAATTATTTAAATTTATGTAAAATTTAACTTACTTATGTTTTTTATAGCATGATAAGTAATGCAAGAATGAGTTAACTATCGACCTGAAAGAGAAGAAGATTGCACAGCTTAAAAAATAGCACAATTAACTAAATAAAAATAATTATTTAAATTTATACAAAATTTAACTTATTTATATTTTCTATAATATGATAAGTAATGCGACAATGAGTTAACCAATGACGAAAAAGAAAAGAAGATGGCATAGCTTATAAAATATAAATATTTTTGTAATTAAAAAAATATCCTAACGATATTTTTAACTAATCTATAAAAAAATCCTGCAAGTTCTTAAAATTTAATCTAAAAATAATTTCTAACTAATAACACTCCAAACCCTAACAAATAAAATACATATATGCAACCACAAAAAAAATATTTAAAAAATTATAAAAATAAAATATCAAATTAATACACAAAAAAGATTTGAAAAGTTAAAAGACGAAAAAACGACTATATAAACTTGCAAAAACACAAACAAGGCCATCAAAAGACCATAAATCGTATAAGAGACTAGCAAAAATAATCCTAATAAAAAAATACTTTCAAATTATGTAAAATAGAAAAAAGTTTTGTTGATTTGACTCATCTTCTAATGTACATTCGGTCAGAAATAAACATTTTTGATGAAAATTTTAAACTATTTTTGTCAAAAAAATTTCGCTGAAAATGTTCTAGCGGGAAATTTCCCTCCAAGATCATTTTGTTGGAAAACGCTATTTCCAAACGAAATATCTATAAAAAATAGTTACTTTTTCTGATCGAAAATTTTATCAAAAATTTTTTTCAATCAAAATAAAAAAATAAATATTTAATTTTTATTTAATTACAAAAAATATAAATTACAAAATATCATAAAAAATAAAATTAGCACGTATGAATAGTTACGAGCCAAATTTAATTTTGACATATTCAACAAATTCCATTGAAAATATATGAATATTTTTACAAATTATTTCTCTTATAAATATTATACAGGAAATAAACTTTTTTTTTCTAGTAGTGATTTTTTTACATTTTGTGTTATTAACTTATGAATTCTTTCAAGTTTATTTATTCATTAATTTTTTTGACACTAAATTGATATTACATAAATAAATATTAAAGGTTGTCCTTTTAATAAACAAAAATGACGTAGCTTATCGAGATGGGACCTGGCGTCTGCGCCGGGTATGACGCCGGGTATGTAGAGGAGCGTTATCATGGTTTGCTTACAAAGGAAAACCATTCTCTTGTTTTGGGATAATATAGAAGAATATCGGGGAGGAGAATTATTTCTTTAGCTTTTCTCCCTTTGAGGGAGAGATTAGGAAATTCATCAACGCAGAAAAATTCCGTGATATCCTGTCATAAGTAAACAAAGTCTTTTTTTTAATATATATAATAATAATAATAATAATAATAGAAAAGAAATCTGTGATTAATATTATTTTTGCTTTCCATGTTCTTGGTTTTTATTTATTACGGTAGCCGCGTAATAATAATTAGCTTGGAATGTTTTTGTATTTTACAGAAACAAAGGCTTGGTTATCGAGTTCTTGGATTTTCGCTCGGATTTTCTGGAGAAATTACCAATTATTATTTTTTTTCAAAGGAACATTAAAAAAAAAGCGGAATATAATTTTAAAAATAAAAATTTATTCAATGTTATCCGAGCTATATAAGGATGTAGGAACATATCTTGAAATTCAAGCCTCATCTTTCAAATGATTTTCAAAATTAATTAAATAATTAAATTAAAGGTATTATATTTAAATAGTATAGCTAATATTATTCTCCTCGCAGTTAAAGATGATTAATTAATATCGTTTAAAACGGACGGTGTGAGTGCTAATACCTTTCTCTCCGTCATCAATTTCTGAACCAATGTTAATTTTTTTTTGTTTTATCATAAATCTTAAAATTGTTTTTTAAAAAATTTTAATAAATTTTCTACAATTTTCTTTTATATAGAAGATGATTTTTTATAAGATATCAATCATGTCTAATCCAATAATATTGATAGCGACCTCTTTTGTAGTTTTTCAAAAATCAAACTCCCTAAAATTTAGCCATCTTGAGATTGTTACGACACTTGGCAAAGGATTGTTCGGTTCAAAATTTCATACACCCAAGCATTCACTAATTACCCAGACATCTGTCCTTTCGAATATAGATTCTTTCTGAGTTCGAATTCAAGTTTTAAGTCCTTTTTTTATATTACATATAATTTATTTTATAATTTAAATATTTAAATTAAAAATAAATTATTATTTTTAAATAAATTTTTATATAATATTAATTTTTTAATTATATTTGTATGTTAAGATAAAAATTTATCAGTACAAAAAGATATAAAATTAATTTATCATATAAAACAAGTTTTAAATATTTCATTATAAAAATACGATATATTATTTTAAAAAAAATGATTCAATGAGCTCTAAATTTAACATGTAAATATATTATGATTTACATTACGTATACATATAAATATAATTATACATATTAATAATTAAATTAAAATAGACAAATATTGTATTTGAAGAACAACTTAAGTTTAATAGTTAGTAAGAAAATGCTAAAAAAAAATTAAAATTTATTATTGCTTAGTTATTTATCGTAATATTTAATTTTAACTAAAAATTAAAATTTTTTAAAAAATCATAATTAAAAACTACTTGATATTTAAATATTTAAATATTTTACTATTTTAATAGTATTTATTGAATAGTAACAATTAATGAATATGAGATTATATTTATAAATATGATAATTTTAGATATAATATGAGTATATAACACATTAATAATACAATATATATAAGATATATTATGATTTTATTAATTAATTGAGTTTTGAGTAAAAATTAATTATTTAAAAAAAAACTTTTGCAAATTTTAAAAGAAAACAGGGAGTATGATTTACACCACATGTCTTGAAAGTGCAGCAACTTTATATGATTAATTAAATTCTAAAACTAATTATATATATTAGATAATAAAAACTTTCCACAAAATCATCAACAAGATTTTAAGTGGGCAAATTCTCAAGTTCTTTCTCACTCTAACTCGTAGTTATCATTCATAATTAAACGTACCAAAACATTTATTACAGCTGATGCTAGTAATTCATTTGATTGTTCATTTTTTATAGTAAAAAATAAATAAACAAACCACAAATTTTTTATAATTATCAACTAAATAATTCATAGCTTTTTTACATTTATCTATTTGAGTTCTAATCACTGATAAAAAAAAAAAAAAACTCTGATCAGACTAATTGGTTCAACCAAGAACTAGTTGATTCAGTAGATCAAATGCATAAATAAAATTAATTTTTTTTTTCAAATTGAATAAAATTATTTAAAAAAATTAAAAATTAAAAATTAAAAACCGACAACTAAATAGTAAAACTGATTTTAATATATTAAACTTAAATTTAAAACTAAATTTTAGGTGCAAAATATCAATAGCTCAAAATGTAAGTAACCCAACAAAAACCCATACAAAGTTACAAACCCATTTAAACTAAAAGCTTTAAACCCATCAGCAGCATTTTCTCAATTCATTTTACTTACCCTCACCCCCTACCTCCCCTCCCCCACCATCGTCTGAAGTGAAGCCCGCTCTATCATGTGGAGTGAAGCCAGCCGCTGTCGCTGCAGGCCTCATTTAAAAAAGGGAAAAAAATTCAACCTTGCCGACCGCCAGCTCCAGGTCCAACGTCAGATATATTTCTCAAGATATGGTAAATTCATTTCAAAGCTCAAGCAAAGATACACTAAAAATATAGTCTTTCTGATTCTTCTTATTTTTGTTCCGATTTTTTAGTTAATTAATATAAGAAAAATGATTGAATCGACAGTTGGTTTTTTCAACTTTAGTTGTGATTATCATTCACGTTTTGATAGAAGTATTATTTTACTTATATATATATTAATATAAATTCTTTTGCCAAGTAAAATAAATTTATTTAGTAACCGAGTAGTGGTTACAAAACTAGCAAAAGCTAGTACAGCGAAAAAACATATTTCGATACAAGTTCTAAGTGATGAAACGCATTAACGCAACATTATCCTTAAAAAAGAGACAAGACTATAAGAATTATAACAGCACACCCTAAGAGACACTTTGATATCCAACAACAATACCAATTATATTATATCACTTTTCTTGCATCGAACATCAAATCCAACAAATTTCACTAAGCGTTATCTTTATACCAGCCCCTCAAGGAGCAGAAGCCATAACTAACCAGACTAAGAAACCTTCTCATATATCCATCAACCTTGCACCTAAGAACAAAGCCATAGGAACATGTCCCACCAACCCAATTGCAAGAGCAAGAGAGTACAAGCTTATCTAGATCACAAAACTTAGTCAAAAAAAAAAAAAAATCAGAAGCTGTAAACCTCAAGAAAATTCACAATTAGAAAAGGAAACAAAAATGCATTCCAATCCAACTAATGAGGAAAAATCAATAACTCAAATAGAAAACCCGCGTAGCCCCAAACAATCCAAGAAACAAAGTAAAAATGTAGACTATGAATCATCTTGAAAGCTGACAACAATGTTCTCATTATTGCCGCAAGCCGTACTAACCCGAGAAGTACCTACTAGGCTTGAATCTTTGTTTCTCAAAGGCCCAAGTTTCATTTTTAGACATCATCACAAAGTGGTCCATGTCTAGAATCGGATCCATTACACTCCAAGTCAACTAAGGGTTTAAAACTGAATTCCCTCCGCCATCTTCCAAGTTGTCGCCAGTAGGGATGCGAGGATGCCGCTTGCTGATTCAGTTTCTTTAAAAATAGTGTTATCGAGCGATTTAGCTTTCATATCAATGTCCATGTTAGCCAACTTTAGAATCCGCAATAATCTTGTCCAATGTGTTTACATTGTTCCATCTTATCTCCCACTGATCATCTTTTCATGTGTCTACTTAAAATCACCTTCTGTTTTGATATAATTTTCAGGCTTTGTCCCCCTCCCCCCCCCCAACTTCCCACTTTTCCAGCTGTATTATTGTCTTGAGCATGACTTACTTGCACCTGTTCATCTTCTGAGTAGTCACCACTTTCGTCCACACCAGCTTGATCTTCTGCATCTACATCCACTTGAAAATGAAAGTTGAAATCCTTAAAGAACACAATTGGCGTCCATAATTCATTTTTATCCCCTTTAGACAGCTCCATCGCCGCTTCAACAATTTTGCCTATTTGATCAATGATCAATCTTCTCTGTTCTTATAAGCATCAGGCCTTTACTAGTCTTTTTGTTTTTAAGGTATAACCATCCAGGTATATCAGCTTTCCCCATATATTTGCAGCGTTGTTAAAAGTTGCCTGATTCCGAAGAAGTACTGGAATGCCATAACCATGTACCCGAACATTTCTTCCACTTCCAACGAAATCCACGAACTAAGGCTCTATGCTAAAGAACCATTTACACAATCATATCCACCCATCATCTTTCATTTCCTTCAGTTTTTCCTCATCATCAAACTCGAAAAGGAAGTGTTTTCGTAAAAATGTTTTAGCTGTGATATCGAAACAGACCTCGTGTATTAAAGTTGGCCTGGATCCAACTTACATCAGAATGACCTCTTTGCTTTCCCAATCAGACATTTTTCCAGATGATGAATGACCTCCTCTTCGATTCTACCTTTACATGTCCTTCTTGCTTCCTCTGACTTTTCCCCCAAGTTGTCAATTTTTTTTCCTTCCATGTCGTTTTGACTCTTTTTCTCACTACACATTAGAACTTGTTTGTACGATCTCTCTCGCATTTGTTTAAACCAATTTTGCAAAACTTCAGTTTCTACCCCGTAACCTCACACTACAACAGCTTCTTAACTCTTTTGACTATTTTGCACTCCATATTCTTATCAAAAGGCACAGTAATGTTGTGATTCCTTGAAGTATCGATCTTCCTCCGAAAAGGCGACTTGGCCTGGAAAAACGAGCCAGGTTAACCCCATTTGATGGTTAAGAAACCATGCACCAGTCATCCTCCAAATCGCTCGCTATGCCTCATGTCTACTTGCATACCTTACAAATCCAAGTGTCGTCCATTTTGGCTTCTGAAAACATCCACAGCATTCTCGTGATTCTGAAATATACATCATAACCAACTCCAATGAACTCTTGGAGGAAGGTTGTTGACAAAGATGGAGAATGCACCTTGTGTCATTCTTGAGGGTATATAATAATAAAAATGTGTTCTTAAGAATTTAAAGAGTGGCAGCTCATTTGCCACATATTTGTCGCCAGATGAGTATGAAAGACTACAAGGTTAATATATATACATATGCCAGTTTTGAATATATTGTGCATTATATTTGATTGAAAAAGTTAAAAAAATTGATAATTTGAATTATTTAAGGTTCGAATCATTTTGAGCTCGGGTTTTATTACTTTTGAGTCTTTGATTTCCCTTTTTTTTGGGGGGGGGTGTGGAATCGAGTTTGAATTTGTTTAGGTTCGGATTTTTTGGATATGTGCTGCATTTAGATTCATTCCTATTTTTAGTTTTAAACTTAGGTTATTATGTGATTATGATTGGGTTGATCTCATGATAGAATCATTTATAACGAGTTTTTTTAGGTTTGAGTTTTTGGCTTTTTTTTTTTCTGTTAAACCAAATTTGGGTAGGTTCAAGTTCGGATTTTTTAACTGATTTTCTGATTTAAATTCATATTTGACTCCGGTTTTCTTCGATTTGAGTCTTTAAGTAGATAATTTTTTAAACTATAATAAAAGGAATTATAAGTAAAATATCTAGAAAAATTGGTATTTATCTCTGAACCAACCAATGCAAGTTGGAAATATTTCCAGGTGAAAGGGCGAGAAACAGTATATTTTCCCAGCATGATGTGTTCATCCAACTCGACCACATTTGACCATGTCATAGGTCATCTTTCTGAAATGCCAATTTCCGTAAATGCTGATGGTAGTTTTGCTCCTGCTATGTTTTTAATTTTAATTATTTGAGTATAACAAATACATAGAACTTATGTTATTCTACTATATATTTAATTTTTTTAAAATTTTTTGAAGGATTATATTCGAATAAACTGAATAGATACTAATTTAGAAAATCGAACTCATTTAGTTTTTTTTTTTTTTATTGAAATGTTCAGAAACGGATGCCTAAAAGCAAGGTGGGAATTCCATATTTCGATAGAACGCGTCCAAACTTGAAACCATAACTAACTACAGAACTCAGAGCAAATGCGAATACCGCTTACTTTTACTTTTTTTCTTTTTGAAATTTAAGAATGAACAAATCTAGAACAAGAAGCTTGAGTTTGTTTCTTCTTTGGTTAATCATTCTATCGCATCAAATTCGACCTGTAGTTTGTGAAAGAGAGCAATACAATGGAGGGAAGCCATCTTTCTTCCAGGTAGCATCAAGCACCATAGCATTGTTGAAGAAATCTCATAAAAGTTCTTGGGAAAAGATCAAAACCATTATCCATGAGTTCCAGTTGCAGTTTAGCCGTCCAGATCTGGAGTAAGATTTGCATGCATGCATGCATGAAGTCTCATGTTTTTGTTATATTACATACATTTTAACGTTGAAAGTGCATTCATGATTGACATGTTTTGTTCCTTTTTCTTTGCTAGTTTTAGAGTGACAGGCACAGGAAAAGCTGGAACAAGTGAAGTAACAGTCGAAGAAACTGCAAAATCTGCTGCAGAAGCTTTCCGCAAGGCTGCTGAGAAGGCGAAAGGGAGTGCCTCTGACTTTGATAAAGAAGAATCTCATGATGAGCTGTAAACTAAATCCAAACCATACCAGTAGAGCAATTTAGATGTGTTCTTTGCATATTAATTTCTGTTATATGATCTTGTTGAGTAGTATGCACTCATTCTCAATTTTTGATGTTACTATTCCTCTTACAGTTTAGGTGTATGGCTGAATCTTAGATTTGAATGTTGGATGAATACAGGCCAGGCAATCCAATCTTCATTCATGTGTGCATACGTTTTTGTTTGTATCATTTTTTATACCTTAATTATGTTTGAAGTAGATCTGATGAATTATTCATATTATATTCATATATTTTTACGTAATATAATTGTATTTATAGTATTATTTATTTATACAAACTTTGATAAATTAATAATTCACATTATATACATTTTGACACTTTTTTGTATTCATGTTATATTTCATATCATATCGTATTTTAATTATTTTTTATTGTGTTCATATTATACAATCATATCATATAGAAAATTATAAAATTTATTATTACATATGATATAAATTTTAACACATTAATAATTCATATCGAATTTGTATTGTATTACGTATTATATTTTATATCATACTTTCATTATTATTTTCATATCATGTACTCACTTCTATCCGTAAGTGCCACAGATATGGATAATCCATAGCAAAAATTTGTTTCCAAAACTCTGATGACCTATAACTTTGTTTTTTTATTTTATACATGAGGTGCAGTATTGAACTACTTTCATGGTTACTTTTCTCATCTCATAAATCTCATCCGCTGAGGAATTGAATTCATTATTCTCTAAACAGACTTCGTTATTCTCTAAACAGCCGTGTTACTATAGTATGCTGAATATGCTCTAATAAAATTTTTATTACATCGAACCAAATGTGCTGTTAAACTCTAATAGTATCCAACGAAGTTGTCCAATTCTTGCCTATCACATCAAGCCAGAAGTTAGTAGAAAGTGAAACAGATGTATGGCAATCCCCATATAAAAGCTAGATCAAATGGAGTTATACCAATGGATTAAACTTAACAATTTATGTATTTATGTTATCTTCGAGCTATTTTCACACAATGTGCTTGCATATAAGTGTCAAGTTCGTATTATTTTTTGTTTTATGTAATCTTGTCCTGTTC
>JBBYHM010000006.1:12028893-12053386 GCA_038381775.1 Adansonia rubrostipa
ATTACGGGAAACGCAAAAAGAATCCAAAATTTCTAAATTCTTTTCTTTTTTTTTTTAACTTCCCAAATAAGAAAAAAAAAAATCTTTTTATAAAATTATAAACAATAAAAACTGACGTCGAAATTCCTCGCAAAAACCATCGCAAAAACAGCAGCAGCAGCTTTCAGAAACAGAGGAAAAAAAAGATGGAGATCTCTCTTTTTCTCTATAAATTTCTAGGTTTTTAAGATTGAGTCCCAAATATCATTATAATTGTCGAAAACGACTATTTCGTTTTTATTATTTTCCTCTGTTTCTTTGTTAATTGACAATGAGCGATCAATCGGAGGAATCGCCTCTCATGGCTCCCCCACCGATCTCCGAGCCCAGCGAGATCGACCTCGAGGCCGGTCCAGCCGATCAAATTCAGTGTCGAATTTGCCTTGAAACCGACGGTATTTTCAACTTTTAAACCCTATTTCCTCAATTTTCACTTTTATTTTTTTTTAATAATAAAAGTTTGGTTGCATCGATTTTTCTATAAATTATGCTTATTTTAGTTATTTCTACACCTTCTTCACGGGGAATTTCCGTTCAATCCTATAATTTCAATTTTTTTTTTTTTGCTTTCAAAATTCAGTAACGTGCATCACTCTAGTATTACAAGTTAAGGTTTTTTTTTTTTTTTCCCCGACCGAACTGATTGGATTATTAACCGAAATTAGAAGGAAAATAGTAGCAATTTTCTTGTTTTCAATTCCGGTATTTATTATTTTAAAATGGAAATTCCTTCACAGTGATATTTTTCGGCCATCATAAACGATAATATTTAATAATTATGAAAAAAAAAAAAAACCTTAATTTTTGCTGTCAAATGCGTGATTTGAAGGAAGCTGTGCTAATAGTTCAATGTGCAATGGTTTTCCTCAGGTAGAGATTTTATTGCTCCTTGCAAGTGCAAAGGAACATCAAAATATGTACACCGGGAATGTTTAGATCATTGGCGAGCTGTGAAGGTTTGAATATTAATACCCTTTTTCTTCATTTTTGAACAGTGAAAGTTGAATGCTTTATACTTGTACTATGAGTTTATTGGTGTGCTTAGGAATGGTATTCTTTATAGCTGTTGTTTATTGCTTGCAATAAATTGTATTGTTAGTGTTACTGTTTTGGTTTTCGGATGTCAATTGTTCTCATAATCTTGATTCATTTTCTTTCTTCTGCGTATGTCTGCTAATTTGGAGTAAAAATTAGACAAGTATTCAACATAAAAAAAAAAAAAAAGAAGATATATATCAGCTACAATAGCCCTTTGTTTAGTAATGGAGACAAAAAGCGTTGTTTTTACTTTATGTACTCCCCTTAAATGCAAGTTTACTTCATTTGACTTAAGGAGATCCTTTTCCTACTTTTTTTTTGCCTCAATGTTTGGCTTTAACATAGCAAACTGAGTGGCAGTCACTCCTTCCCCACACTAGTCTAACGGAGTCAATTGATCTTGATCGAAGGCAAAGACATAGAGGATATAAGTATTTGTCTATTTTGTAATGTTTAACCTATCAATATTTCAATACTATGTTGCTGACTTGCTTTGTGATGCTTAAATTCAATTTGACTTTTAGTTTTAATCCAATAAGCATAATGATTTCAGGTCTTTTGATAGCTTTCGATAGAGTCCTAGATTGTACAGTGTTCCTAAGAGGAATTTGTAGAAATTCGTGCAGTATACATTGAACTGACCTCAGAGAAAGCCTATAACTCCAAACATTGACTAATCAACTTTTGTGTCAAGTATGATATGCTCAAATTTAATAGAATTTTGATAAATGTAGCTATATTAGATTTTCTAAGACAAAATCTCTCTCAATGCCCTAATAGTTGAATGTCCTTCAGTTTAAAACTGATGTACTTGGATATCCCTTGGAACAGATCAGAGAAAAAGTTTAGAAATAAACAGTTTGAACAGTTATAGAACATCCAATTAAACAAGGACTGATATGAAATTAATTCATTCTAGTTACTAATTATTCAGTAACTTATGTTACTTACCCTCTCGAAGACTACCTATACCAACAAAAAAGGGTGCCCAGTCCATAGGACAAAGTTGGTTTTAGCTGGTTTTGTCTGTGAGCACACACTTGAATAGAATGATGACCAGTCATCAGGACGGAATTGGATATTGGTGTTAGCTTATCTGTATGTGTGTGTGTGTGTCTCTTTCATGGGCATCACACTTCTCTCCTTTTTAGCTACCATATCTCATAATGTCAATTTTATTATTATTATTGCAGGAAGGGTTTGCATTTGCTCATTGCACAACCTGTAAAGCTCCTTATCATTTGAGAGTTCATGTTGCTGCTGATAGGAAATGGCGAACCTTGAAATTCCGATTTTTTGTGACTAGAGACATTTTATCCATATTTCTGGCTGTTCAACTAGTATGTAGTCGGTTCTTGATTGTCTGCCATTGTAAGTTTACTTCTATTGTAAATATGCTTCTTAGGTATAACACCTGGTTCTTTTGTTGATTGTGTTCAGGTCATTGCTTCACTTGCATATTTGGTCTATCTAATTGATGGTTACCAGCAGTCATGGCTCCGTCTTGCTTGGGGTTTTGATAGTGAGCTTAGCTTCTATTACATATGTGGTAAAATCTCAAGAACCTGAAGTGATATCTTGCTTATGTGTCTTAAAAATAATAGAATTTGTTAATTTTTCTTTTGGCTTATTGATTGATATATAGGAGGGAATAGCTTTGATGTATCTCACTTTGATCACTTATTTTTTAAAAAATTTTGCAGCATAGAATACCAACTTGAGTAATATTTCTCGAACTTTCTTATGGTACATTGTTGCTTACCTCAGAAAACTTTGGAATCTTTTCTTACAAGATTAACCATCGAGTTTGCTAGGTTTGAGAACTAAACTTATACGGTTCTTGATGTATAAATAGTAAATGTGACTTTGGAAAGGCTTGTCTTACATAGGCGGGTGCTGCATGCAAGATTTGTAATAATAGATGGATAATAACTCATGCTAAATGCTTGGTTGTGAGCTAAAGCCCAAACCAATAAGAAAGCTTTGTGGTTGAGTTTTTCAACCAAGGAAAAATGTTTTATAGGTTATCAGCCAAGAAAGAAGCTTTATAGATGGAGTATTTCAACCAAAAAAAAGCCTTAAAAATTGAGCATCTCAACCATAAAAAGAAGCTCTATAGGTTGAGTATCATGAAAGAATGCAAGTAATGTTCATGAAGGTAAGTTAGAGCAATGAACAAACCTAATTAGAAAATATGGCTAATTGAGCCAAGTAAGATTTTTTACTTATCATTCAGCTAAATGGAGTTTAGAACTAAGAAATTTCGCTAATTTTATGAGTTATATCCGATTTTGTAGGTTGTCACAAAGTTATCTTGATTGAATTTCTTAAGTTGCTAGGCTTCATAGTCTAAGCTTTTTGGATTAACAAGATGTTAACCATTAAAGTTTTAGGCTTCAAGAAATTCTCAAACTTTGATTGAGTTCTTCGTTTGTTAAGTAAAAGGCTTGAACCTTAAAAAAGTTTAGTGTTGGTTCAAGTTGAAGGTAAATTCAAAGAGAAATTCTTTCATTTCTTATAAAATACATCTCAACAGAAGCTATCTACTAGATTATCTGTCATCCAAGGAGAACTATGAAGGATATTATCCTTGATTAAGTGATGTTTCATAATAAGCGGTAAGGTTGGACTGAGTTTATGGTTGAGGGAAAGACAATGACAACTATAAGCTAACTAAAACAAGCTAGAAAGCTAATCTTGAGAATTTCAATCGCCAACATTACTAACATAGCTTCATGAACGTTACTCGCTTTGTTATACTCAACCTATAGAACTTCTTTCCTTAGTTGAAATTCTTAACCTATGAAGCTTGTTTTTTCCCCTTTATTGAGATTTTCAACCTTTAAAGCTTCCTTTCTCGGTTGAAATATTCAACCTATAAAGCTTATTTGCTTGGTTGAAAAACTCAACCTATAAAGAGTTTTCTTTGGTTGAAGTGCTCAACCTGTTTTTATTTGGTTAAAAACCCCAACCTGTAAAGCTTTTTACCTTGGTTAAAAAACGCAAACGTATAAAGGTTTCTTCTTTGGTTATAGATACAAACTTATCAAGCTTCTTTCTTTGCTTGAAATACTCAACCTATAAAGATTCCTTTTTTCATTGAATAATCTAACCAACGATAAAAATTAACAATTTTTTGGTTAGGATACCTTCCCACTTTATTAATCAAAATTTTGAATCAAGTTCATGTTATTTTAATCAAACCTTGTAGGTGAAGGTATATCTCAACATTTAAATTCGCAACTTATAATGATTAGTTGCTTGATTGATTTCATGTCTTAACCAATTAGAATTTTAATTGATTAAGTTTGCCATGTTGAAAGTGGATCTCAAGACCATGTTAAATCATTTGTAGAATTCATTACCCGTACACTGAAGTCTCCTTCATGATGTATAATGCTGAAAACTTTGAGTTCACTGCAGAAAAAATGAAAAAAAAAAAAAATAGTGAAGAAATTTAGGAAGTTTATGAAATATCTTTTAGAATTGAGCTCAAAGTGGTGGAAAATTCCTTAGGTCTTTGGTGATACAATAGTAATTTCATACATTTAAAAGTCAAAATTTTATTTTTGACCTTGATTTTTTTAAGCTCTACTATCAATTGATGGTGTGAAGCTTTCTTCACTAAATTTTGATTGATGATTTCATTTCTGTTCCAAATTGGTTAAAATCCCCAAGTGAACAAAATTTTGAGATTGCCTGTTGTTTTCGTGGTCTTTTATGTTAAACCTGGTTATTTTCCAAAACTTGCTCTCCATTTCTTCTTTGAAATTTACCAAACACTGCTGGGTGACTAGATTTCTTGAAGAAAATCTTTATTTATCAGGTTTTTATGCTTTAGTATTTTTTACTTGTGTGAAATATGCATTATCTCAGTTTGGATACTGTCTCTGTTGCTGATACTTAAAACAATGGTTGTTGGATACAGGAGCATTACTATTTTTTGCTTTGCTGGGGCTATCTGGGTGCTTTATTACATGCTATGATCGAAGAGTGCGTAATGATTTGGCTCAGCCTTGTCGAGAGTTATGCCTCTGTTGCTGTCAGCCTGGGTATAACTCTACTTGTAAACTTCGTTGGATGTTGTTAAGTTTTACTGTCAGTTCAATATATTAGTATTTGTTATTACTTTTACCAAAACTTTGTTCCTTACATATTGATATGTTAAATTAGATTGAGTTTCTTACTTACTTTACTCATACAAGTCAACTACTGCGAGTTACCATCATCTACCTCATCTTCTCTTTCTCTTCCCCCCTACCCCCTCATTTATCTGTCTCATGATTGGTAGCAGAGTACATTTCATGTTTTTCTCTATTGCTGCAACTCCATACATGTCCATATATGCTTGTGTGCAAACCCTCAGCTAAAACATGCACAAATATGTGAAAGGAAGTCAGATTTTGCATCAAGTTCATAATTGTCATAGTTTGTAAAACTTTTTGCATGTGTTATGCTATTTCCCATGTCTTTAATCAATTACTAAATGCCATGCAATATGCAATTTACTTTGCATAGGAGCTAGTCGGCTTCCTTCAATCTGAAATTAAATTTATGTTCAAATTGTAAATTTTCATATATTTGGAGGCATCAAATGATTTTTTATCCTCTCCTCTTTCCTCCTTTTCTCTTGGCTGATATGACATGTGCCATTTATTTGTCCATTGATTGATGACAAAGTGGAATATTAGCAATCCTTCCTTAAGTTAGCAAATAGATGTTCTCTAACACCAAAAGAACACTTTAACCCTTTCATGAAATTTTTTGATATATATTGACATCCTCTAACCATGCCCAAATCAATGTTTACTGTGTTGCTGTATGCATTCTTTCCTTTGCACAAAAAGAAAGCTCAAGCTGAGAATCTCTTTGTGTGTTCTGTCCTGTAGCTATTACTGTATCTGTGATGCACCTGCACTCACCTTTGCCCTTTCTCTTTGACACTTTTCACATGTGTATCTTTGGGTTTGTTTCGTTTTTCCTTTATCATATACAGTTTAAAGAGTTGCTCCTGCGTTGCACTTCACAATTGAACTCTATTTATTTACCTAACTCTATACCTTCCACCTTTCTTCCTTCTTCCCTTTCAAGTGTTCCTCTCATTGGTTAATCCTTTTGTTATGGGGTAGTCATTGTTGTTGTTGCTGACACTGAGCTAGTGTTAGTAGGGGAAATGGAATATAACTTCAAAAGGTCTGAAAAAGTTTTCAGTAGTGATGCATACTAGGATCTGATTTGTTTTAGAGCAGGTTGCATTTTCTTCTTATTTATTTGTTATACCAAGCAATTGAAGTGGTGCTAATGATGGGGATGAAGTATATAAATTGTTACTAGGGAAATCGTATAACTTCAAATGGTCTGTAAGAAGCTTTCAGTATTTGATGGGATACCAGGATCTGATTTATTTTAAAGCACATTGCTGTTGCTTCTTATTTATTGGATATACTAAGCTATTGAAGAGGTGCTAATGGTGGAGTGAAGCACACATACACATACACACACACACACACAGACACACACACACATATATATATATATATATATATATATCATTCACTAATTAATTTACGGAAATTGGGCCATACTAATCAAATTTTTAATTTGTTTATTTTCTAACTCTTGCAGAATGTGTGCAGACTGCCACTTACCTGGCACTCTTTGTATGTGGACTGACTGTACTACATGCTTTGAAAGCTGTGCTAGTGCTGCTACTGAATGTGGATGCCTAGGAGGTGCTGGTGAAGCCGGGCTGCCATTATTGTTCATAATGGCATTGATTGTGCTTGGACTATTTACTGTGATTGGCATATTTTACAGTGTTTTGGTGGCTACAATGGTTGGACAAAGGATTTGGCAGCGTCACTATCACATACTCGCCAAAAGAATGCTGACAAAAGTGAGTTGCACTGACCTGTCTTCAGCTTTGGTTCATGTACTACTGTATCATTAAGTATAATTCTTTGGGGCAATAGGTCAACTAGGTCCAACTGTAAGTTGAGTAAGTTAATTTCTAGGTGCTAGTTTGAAGTAGATGAATAAGCCACCTCTATAAGAAGACATGAAATGGAAAGGACTTAAAATTGTCACCTAGTCCCTGTTTGTTTTATGCTTAAAAGTATTTATGTGGCCATATCAGCTTCTATGATGGGATAGGGAAAAACTTCATTTAAGTTGTATTTTACATTTATCAGGAAATTTGGTGTTTAAAATAAGCACTTTAATTGTGGCAAAAGAAATCATTTCTCGGCATCTGGAAAGTATACTCATATAATTTATTTTCTCTTTCTATGTTTAACTTGTTTCCCATTTCATGTGACGTATAACAATAGTGCTTAGAGGTCCACCTGTGCTGGTTGCTTATCTGAGAGCATGATGTTCTCCATTCAATTCTCAACATTTTTATTGGCTCTTCAGTTATTTATAAATTACCTCCCAAACTATCATTTGAATATGCGGTATCACTCTTTTTTTCTTTAAAAATGTCGCCTTTTTTGGGCTGTTTCTGAATTGCTGTGCGGTCTAAATAATTCAGTTTCATGTGTACTCTATTAGGAATACGTTGTTGAGGATGTTGATGGTGAAACGACTGGATCTGACTGGTCTCCTCCTCCTCTCCCACCTGAGCATGTCCAGCAGCTGAAAACACTTGGCCTTCTGTGAGTTTAGAATTATATTTTGTCATTGACAGAAACAACATAATGTAAAACATGGAATGGACTGGCTCCCCGTTTTGGTAAGGCAGTCTTGACTACAGGCTTATCATGAATACACTTGCTTCAACAAAAGAGTTTTATGCAGTTATCAAGCAAGAAAACTTACAAAAGGTTGTCAGAATCATTCATTTAGAAGTCTGTGAATGATAATATGTGAGAAATTCTTAACACTTTCTTTTGTTTCACCAGATTCCTGTAATATTTACCATTAGCTTCACTTCCATCATATAAGTGACAACATGCATTTCAAAGACATTTCATGCTAATGGTATCCTTTCAAATATTAGTAGCCTTGTAGAGATCCATTTTACTTTTCCTAAAAGTGTTTCCTTAGTAACCTTATCTGTAGTATGTATTCGTTGTTAATGTATTATCGAAACTTGAAAATGCGGCTTTGTATGTTTACTGATATCTTTCTCTTTCTCTCTCTTTTCATCTTCTTCTTGTGTGTGTCCAATATTTTCTGTATCTGCCATACTTGTTATGACCTTATATCTACTTAATATGTTAGTCTTCTGCATAAACCATGTCACCCTGCAGAGTGTATGTGCTTTATACCTAGGCGTGTCTCCATGTTTAGAACGGCTAGAAAAAAACACGCTCAGCAACTCAAGGCATTTCACCCAGAGTTTTGCATTCACTCTTCTGAGTCAAGTTTGGGTTGGGTGAATTGGATTGTTTAGTTTTGATTTAAATGTTGCTGCTTGTATTCCAAGAGGACAATTGAATTCGAGTTAAATTGGATTAGATTTAATGAGTTTAGGCACTTTATTTGGGGGCATTGTGATTTTCTTTGAAGTTGGATCTCTTGACATTTGAATTTAATTCGGATTAGATTTAGAAGAAATAGAAATATGCGAAACTTACTCATTCTTCTTTCATCTTTTTTTCTTTTTTCTTTTTTTTTTTCTATCAGAAACAAAAGAAAGAAGGAAAACCATTTTTTTATCTGCTTTCCCTTATACTTGACTATACACTAAAAAAATAATTCCTCACGAGCAAATCCTGCATTAAACAAAGGTATAATTAACATATAGCAGCAGATATGATATATATTCTGGAACTGACTGGAATAGCTAAAATGTAGAGAAAGGCCAGCCAGGTTAACAATGTTCAAATTGTTCATTAAGAAATCCATGAATGATGCAAAATATGTTAATTCTAGGTCTATTGATGATCTCACATTAGGTCTGCTGTCATAGATATTTCCTTTTTGAAGGGTACATTAAACAAAAGACAAAAGTTTCCACAACCATCAATCTTAAGAAAGAAATATATCAAAGCTGCAAAGGACAACGATGAAGGTTCTTGCTGGCTACTTGGCTTAAATTAGGTAGAAACCAGTGGCAAGTGGCAACATCTCTCTTTCCCTCCCTTTTCCAACTTGTAATTGCCAAAATTTGAACAAGTTTGGAGAAATCCAATTCAAGTGCAGCTGAGTAAAACGGAGTCCATGGTCCTTTTCTTTCGATTTTGGCACTTTAACGCATGCCTACTAAAAAATTATAATTATATAACAGCATTTTGGTATAACGCATTAAAGCCTCAACTCCCAAATTTAAACCCCCCCCCCCCCCCCCCCAAAAAAAAAAAACTCCACTGTCTTGAGCAACCAATCAATCGTCTATAAAAGAAAATATTGGTAGATATTGATAATGAAGCAATATCTATATGCTTTAGCAACTGCCCATACGTGCCTACTTTTTGCCACTAATTAAGCATTGATAGCCACTATGCAGCTGATTCATAAATTACATCAACAAGCCTTTATCGATTGTTCCCATATATATGGGAAGTGGGCTGAATTTCTGACCCTTGATCATCCCCTCCCGGTTAAAATTAATGAACAGAAAAACTTCAATATAGGTATAGTATTACTTTGCCCCAAAACAAGGTATTGGCATCTTCGGATCCAAGGAATTTGTTCTAGTTACATCCAGCAATTGAAGCCAGGGTATGTTCAATTTTCATACATTGCTAACAGAGGTCAAAGAAATCAACTAAAATCTGCATCAAAATTTACCCAAGAAAAGAGAATAAAATTATACATAAAATTCTTTCTAGTTGTAATATAAGTATCTGCGGTAAATTATAATTAAAACTTAACAATCCCGTAGAGATCAGAATAATGTGTGTAAACTATTACCATGTGTTGTACCTCCACATACGGCGATCGCGAAATCATCTCCGATCCATTGTTCCTCTGAACGGACGATCACCAGACAAAATCATAAACTCAATCGTCCAACCACGCCTGACAGCGATGTGACCTCTCCGGCAACGACTTAAATGCGGAGTTAACATTTATTGAACGGCGGTCGACTGACTGAGCCAACCACTAGGCACCATAACCTGACACCTAGCTCAGCGTTGATCACATCACTACCAAATCACCTGATACTTCAAACAATTCCTATAAAAGGAGCAAGCATGCTCACAAGTAAGGATGGGGCTCTAAAAACTCATATACATCCTTATACCAAATACTCCTCTGACTTAGTCATCGGAGAGGGCCCCGAAGTAAAACTCCAGCGTCCTCTTGACTTTTTCTGTATTGCAGGATTCTGCCTGACTTCTGATACCCGCGAGGAAGACATCAACACCATGTAATGCAGATAACAAGAAAAAAAATCTCTTCATCACTATACCCATTATATTCTACCTGATTTTGCAGCCTGTGATAGTTAGCACAATCTCATCTCGCAAAATTTTGATCCTGCAAAGTGGACAAGTAGCCCAGTACCGTTGAAGCCACCTATCCAGGCAGTCCTTGTGGAAAGTATGCTTATTTTTCAATTTGCTCACTTTCTCGCTTTGTTCAATCTTTTTTAAACACACTGCACATGCATTTGACTGATCCGCCAGCTGCCACGGTAACGATCTTCTCGAGTAACAAATTGTTGGGCTCATTTCTTCGATAAATTTCAGGCACTGGTTTGTTGTAACCAGGCGTTTTTCAGAGTCGCAAACCCCGCCGGTGACGGACCTTATAAGGATTACGAGGTCAAGAAGTAAGGGAGTGAAAAAGACTATGGCCATGGTGTAGAGGTGGGAGAAGAATTCTGACAGAGCCGCCATGTCTGTTGGTGAAGGAAAAAGATGAAAAAAAAAAAAAAAAACAAAAAAGATGGATACGTAAATGAGTACGGGAAGACTTTATTTTTATTGTACGAGAATAACTTATATTAAAATCATTTTAAAAAGCTAAGTTTTTTGGCACCAATAATATGACGACACATCATGTTTTTTTAAGGATATGTAATTGTTGTTACATACTCATTCTTACCAAATCAGTCTTCATTAAATCAATATACTTGACCTTTAACTCTAATTACTTGGGATAGAGTGATAAACCCCAAGTGAAGTTTAAGAGTTTTGATAAAACACGATTAAATTTCCTTCATTTTCATTTATTATAACTAATTATTAATGTCTAAATAAGTTTATTAGAGTTAAATTGAATTAGAGAATGTATTTAACGAGGATAAGTACACAATAACAATTAAATGTGTTCAAAAATATGATGGACTTAAAACATCACTTTTTAAAGTTACTATTCTAATATAAGAGTATACACTTATTAAGAATGTATACGATATAATTAGAATTATAAATGAATCTATCTTAAATGAATATATATTTATTTGTGTTTATTTATTTATTTTTGAATTGATTCATATTCGTTAATAATTTTAAATTTGTATTCATATTCATTCGTTTAAAAATAAGTGTGTTCATGTTTATTTTTTTAAATTAAATAAACATGTTCACGAACATTAAACGTACATTTTCATGAACATGTAGTTGAATTTGTTCGTGAACAACTAAAAGTATGTTTATGAACAATATATAAACAAACAAATATGTTTATTAATTTTAAATATAAAATAATAAAACACAAATATTATTAATTATATTATAATCGAATAATAAACGAATTTTAAATAAATTTTAAATGATTCAAAAATAAGCTTATTCATAAATATAAATGAACAAAAAATTTTATGTTCATGTTCGATTTGTTTAATAAACAAGCCTCAAAATCTTCATATTCACTTATTTAACTTGATAAACGAGTATAAACAAACAAAAATTAAATTATTGAAGAATAATTTATCAAATGCACTATTTATTTCCATCCCAAATATAATTTGTCCTCTTAAAAGAAATGGTCTGCACAGTAAGTACATAAAGTGAACAGACCTAAAGCCTTGTCTTACTTGAAATGCCACATCTAAATAACCATATCTAAAGAGTTAAAAGAAAAAAAAAATCATATTAATACTAGAAAATCAAATTAGCCATAATATCAACAAAATCATATTAATACTAGAAAATTAAGTTAGCATTAATATAAAAAAAAAGCCAGCTAGGCTGAAAAATTCAATATATAATTTATTAAACTTGGAAAGGCAAACTATCTTCTTGTTGCCTTCACTCAATTTATATTTTTTTTAGATATAAAAATTATTCTTTTAGGGGGAAAAAAAAAACTAAGAGTCTGCTCGGAGCTATTTCCCTACTTTCACCTTTGAGCTTGCCTATTTTTTACTTAAATATATATATTTAACTTTATCTAATCAAATCAATTTAGGAGCTAAATAACGAGATTTTAGATACAATATTTATTGATTAGGAACTAAAAATTTGTGATTAAATAAATCATATAAGAAAAGTAAAAAAAAAAAATCAAGAAGAGTAATTGTTGATATATATATATATATATATATATATGCGAGAATATATTTAATCTAACCAATGTAATTAATTTAAAATTAAAAGTTAGTAATTATACGAACCATAAAAGGAACAAATAAAAAATAATTTATGGGCTAAATTAGGGATTCCAATTTGCTTAGAAGTAGTGGAGTTTATGGTTGCATTGCATCCAAGTATAGTATCAACATCATTTATATTCGTTTAAGTTTAGTCTTGCCTAAAATTTGAATCCCAAGCCCATCCATATTAAATTTATTTAGGTCCACCCATATTATATTTTTAAAATTTATTTTTTTAATTTACACTTAATTTCATAATTTTCTTGCATTAAGCTTTAAAAAAAATATAACTTAATATATTTTCTAATGTTTACACAAAATATCAAATATATTTATTTTTATATGATATAAATTACATAATATATAAATATAAAAATAATATAAATTATATAAATGAAAAACAGCTCAGGCCGAACTTAAACCTTAAATGGAAAGTGAATAAATTGAGTAATATTGAGTCAAAATTTTCCCTTCTCTTGAAGGTGTATTCGTGCATAGTGATTTACTGAACACTATGGAACTAAACAACAATGACTAGTCCATCGATAAAGTGCATAAATGTTCATCAACATACTCCAAAATGCCAAAAAAAATTTTAAATTATCAAGTTGAAAGAGCATCGAAGCAGCTTCGAAACATTAACTCTAGCGTTCTTTCTGACCTTTGCTCTTTTTTCTAAATCTACTATCTAACCTCTTGAACCACCTCTCTATCAAGTGACTGACCACTTGCCTAAGGAAACCATAAACAATCATGATGTTGTTATAATTGTCAATTTTTTTTTCCTTTTTCTTTAATACAAAATTTCCATTCAAAATCAAAATTACAACCAAATGGAAAACGGTATAAATCTAGTGATTATTCAACAGAATATATAAAAGAAAATTAGAGTTAAAATGTGATAAACTGTAAATTTACTTACCAAAATTGAGACTTACTTTTTATTTTAACCAGTGTGCTACCCACTCTTCGCGTCGGATATTCCAATTCCATTTGGTTTAGTTTCAAAAGAGGAAGAGGAAGTTCTATAATGATCAAGATTGAAAGAACATTTTAAGAGCAAGAAGAAACACCATGCATGAAGCTAACTCCCACCAATTCTCTGGAAGGAAAAGCATAAGGCGAAACAGAAAAACAAATATGTAACCTATTAGGAATTTTCCAGTTTTGAAATGATACATGAAGATAAATTAGTTCCAAAAATAATATCAGAAGACTTCAATGCGACATGGTTTTAAGAATAAGATAGCAGATTAACTTGATAATCAATTCAAATGACGTACACATTCTCTACTGATTTCAGATTCTTTACACAACTTACCTCCACAAAACCATCTCCAAAATTTACACCATTCCCAAAACTGTATGCCCTAAGTAAGTGACGTTTGAGGAAAAAATAGTTAAAACTGAGTGGAGATAATACCTTTTTAATGCCACTGTTGACACAGTTGTTCATTGGAACGTCAATCAGCCCATAATAACCTCCAATGGGAACCTACAAACCAAACAAAACCGGGTAGCATGCGTAAATCTAAAAAGTTTAGGAGTTTATAATCCTATCAGTAGTGAGACTTCAAATTTAATAATTGGCTTTAATTTTCTTCGTAAAGAAAAGTTCTTCTACTTTCAAAACTCAAAAAATTTTAAACTTTCTATAAGCATTGGATTCTTACTGCTGGCTAGGCTCTTATGCTGGTGAGAAGGAAAAGGGGTGTCCCAGCACCGCTGCATAATATGATGGAAACCACTGTTTTTGGATCTGCTTGCAGATTCTCAAACATTGGTGCCAGAAACTTCTGAGAATCAAAAGATAAATGCTTTGTAAAGATTGAATGCCCACATTGGAAAAATAAAAGGATACTTGCGAGAAAATAAGATAGATCACAAACTTTCATTATAAGAAATCTAATAGTTAGTTGTTTAATCCTAGGAACAGACATAATGTTAAAATGCTTTCTTGTACTTACCATACCATCCTTGTCAAAAGTTGGGGTTTGAACAGAGTAAGCAACTCCAGGCTTAGCTTTTTGATACTATTTTCAGCTCTCAAACTTTTCCATGATTTTGTTCCAAAATCCATGCTTTTAAGACCTCCCTTGATGCTCTCACTGGAGAAAACAGAGGCCTCCATAACTATAACCTTTGCTACCATTAATCGGATTGGCATTACCCCTGAGTGCCATGCAGCAAGATTCCATTGTTCAATTAATTAATCAATTAAACGAAATAAGCAGATGATTCTCCGAAGCTTCTAACAGGGGGAAAAAAAAGGAAACAAATTTTTAAAAATATCAAAATAGGAAAAATGGAACAGACCCTTTACTTTCTAAGACGCATAAAAAAATCTTAATAGAGTATTAGCAATTAAGGGATATACTAATTCTAAACACCTGGTATGCATCTCCTGATTGGTATTATTCTCTACTCTCAAAATAATCAACATTAATCCTTAATCCTTAAAGCTTAAACACTAAATCTAGAATTAACACCTATTAACCTTAAAAAAAGAAGAAGAAAAAGCCTGAAAAATAATCGTCCAAATAGTTAAAAGATCCTAAAGCTCCCAGCAACAAATACAAGATAATAATAATAATAATAATCAAACAATATAAACAAACCTTAAAGTAAATTGAATAAGCATCTTTAACTACCCTTGCAAGTTGCAACACACAACTCTCATAATCAATCTAACAACTTAACACACAAAATAAAAATCAAAATGGATTAGCAATTTTAAAACCTACTAAAAATAAAAAGAAACCAACCTTGAAGTTAGTTGTTGCAATTCCTTTGATTTCAAAATCGATCAACTAAAGTGGTAGAAACAATTGCAAAACCAAAATATGTAAAAATGACAGTCTATCACTTTTCAAACAAATTCAAACGACATGGAATAAATAAACAAATCAGAAAACGATTGAAACAAATACTGTAACTACTATGAAGAAAAGCACTGTAAATAAAAAGGAATAGGGAATACAAAAGGAACACATACTTAAGACCATCAAAGCTAAAGGCATCGTAACATACGCTTATTAACATTAATCAATAAAAATTGATTAATCTTTAATGCTGAACCTTCGAGAATTTTTTCGTAGTTTAAAGTAGACATTAAATTTTTTAGTTTAAAACAATTGTTATAAAACAGAAGCAAGATGTGAATTCAAATATAAATCCAAACACTCAATCGAATGCATTCGTGGATTTCATTTACACACAGTCTTCAGCCAAACTTACCTCAAAGGCAGATACATTTTAGTATCAATGATTGTTATCTTTTAACTGATAAAAATACTTAAAACAAAATGGGCATTAGCATGGTGATCCTACTGGCAATGCATTAAAGTACTAACTCTCACATGCACATCATATATGAGATTTCACAAAGGACTTAGACATTCAATTTCCATATATATTAGACCGATGATTTCAATCATAAACTCTAATAATGTGGTACATGCGCAAGAGATGGTGAAAAAAATTACGGTAATTGATTAAAAAAAAAGCTCAAAATAAAAGAGATAGGTTCGTACTAAAATAATAACATCATTTTCGTTCCCTGTGGATCCTCGAAAGTAAACTTGTGATCGCTCACTGTCACTGAAAGGAAAGAAAAAAAAAATGAAAGCAATAAGAAACCTAGACCACATAGTGTTTACAGAATTTTAGAACAAATGGTGAGCAGACAGAAGAAGAAATTTCAGGAATTTTCATCACTTTTCTTTGTATCCATACAGAGAGAGGAACATGCAGATAAAAAGGAAATAACGAAGCTTAAATAGTCAAGCCAAAATAGTCCTATACTTTACAGTTCAGCCACTAGAGCCTCCTTCGCATTTGCTCTTTATCTTCTAAAAAGGATAATAACTTTGTCAAACATGCAAAACACAAAGAAAATATATAAAATGAAATTAAAACAACATGCAAAACACCAATAAAAATATATATATAATTTTTACCAAAAAATTTTGAAAATTTAGCCTACGATTTTTTTAAAAAAATTAAAATAAAATTTTAAATGTAAACAAACTACTCGATGCCATGGTTTTATGCCACATTCAAGTTTACTAACGACAACAGTCAGATCCGATAAACTTTCGAATTAGAAAGTAAAAACAAAAATAATAGTAAGTAAAATTAAAATGAAAACCAAGGCGGCTCCAACGATGATACGACTCGCTGTTGGCTCAATTACTCCTTTATTCTACATATCTTCCTTTTCTATTTCTCTCTTTTTTTTTTATTGCTTACCCCTCTCCCAATATTTTTTTTTTGGAAAAAGGATAATGTCATGAATAATCCTTGAAGTTTATCAAATATTTTACTGGATTCTCACCAATTAAGTACTCAAAGTTCCATTTCATTTGTACTTGACTTTAATATTGTTAAATATAAGTTGATATGGCATATATATACAATGAAAAAGAATAACACTGAACACCTTGCCACCTTAATTGGTACAAAGATTGAGCATTTCACTTTCAATTCCCTTTACTATAATACTAATATCATCCAATCATAATAAAAAATTATATAAGATCCATAACCTATAAGTGTGAGCTCTATATAATTTTTTTTTTTTGGTTATGGATCTTAAACCTTGATATATTTTTGTAAAAAAATTATTTTATCTTTTATCCAATGAAAATTTTATTAACAAAAAACAATTTTTTTCTTTTTGGCAAACTATTTTAAATAAAATTAATAAATACTTTTAAAATTTTAAAAATTAAAAATTAAAAAAATAAAATAATTTAATTTCATATTTAATTTTTCAACTTTAAAAAAATATTTTAAAAAAATTTTAAAAATACTATATGGAATTAAAATAATTTTTAAAATATAAAATAGTTAAAATTATATTTTTAAAGTAATATATACTTTTAATAAAATATATTAAAATGTACAATTTTAAAATTATATTGTTTTCAAAATAATTAATATTTATTTTAAAGAACTTTAAAAATAAAAAAATTATTTTTAAATTAAAAATTAAAATCTAACTTTTTTTAAAAATTAAAATAGTACTTATTTTAAAAACTGTAATTTTAAAATTTTAAAAAATATATAATTTTAACTATTTTATATTTTAAAAATCTTTTTAATTCAATATAGTATTTCCTTATTTTTTTAAATAATTTTTTTATTTTTTTTAAAAAATTAGATATTAAATTTTAAAAATATCATTTATATTTTTATATTGAAAAAATTGTAAAATATTTTCTTAAAATTAAAAAATAAAATATGAAATTAAAACTATTTTATGATTTTAATTTTTAAAAATACTTATTAAGTTTATCAAAAAATATTTAGCAAAAAGAAAAAAATTTATCTTTGCTAGTACATATGATACCACGTGTCAAGTTTTTATTGAGTAAATGATAAAAATAATATTTTTATTAATACACTCTGCAACATTATATGGTGACATGTGTTTTTTTTTATTAAATACAAATGTCACATCAATTTATATTTCAAGTAGTAGAATCAGATACCCAAATAGCAAATGAAATGAAACTGTAAAAAGTCAATTGAATATTTTAAAAATAAATGGACCATTTTAAAAATTTTGACAAACTTTAAAAACTATTCGTGACATTATCCTTTTTCGAAAATTAAAAAAAAAAGAAAGGGGTAAGATTTGCTACGACACTGATATGGTCGGAGATTGCCTACGTCTCTATTTGCCGTCTTCTCACTATTTTCCTCATTTTCCCCTCTCTCTCTCTTTTTAATTTTTTTTAATTTTTATTTGTTCTAAATCGTTATTCTCTCTTTTTAGTTTCTTTGCAGACTCCTTAGTAACAATGACAGAATAACGACTCTTTTTCTTTTTTCATCATCTTTTTTTTTTGTTCTATTTTTTTCTATTTTACCATTGCAATCCTTTTTTCCCCATTTTTCTTATACGACGCACTTCTATTTTCTTCTTTCTTTTTCTCATTTAATTTGTCCAAGACAATGTGTTTAATAAATACAGCTGTCAATTAAAGAACCTTTAGAGATTTTTTTCTTTTTTAATACACCTAGCCTGTTTTTTCCCCTTATTTTACGTTTGATTTTTCCTTAATTTTTTAAAAATGATTTATCTTTCCTACTTATCTCTTTTTTTTTTTTTCTTTTTCAACTCAATTTTATTTTTTTAGGCTCAGCTTATCTCTCACTTTTCCTAAAAATATGATAGTAATATTTCCTTTGGTCATTATTGAAAGTAATCTTCCATTTTTACTCAAAATTATGATTTAATAACATAAATAACCCATAATTAAAAATAATCTTCCATTTTTCCCCAGTATTATGATTTAATGGCATAAATGGATTATTTATATGAATTATTGCAATGATTTTTGGTGAAATAATTAATTTTAGTTAATATGATATACAAAATGGCTTACAACATCGGAGTCCACATATATTAGTTTTTTGTCGATTTTGTCCTTCCTTTCACACACGGACGGTAGATACTTCTTTAAATTAATTTTAATTAATATTATAATAATTACTTGTGAATTTAGTCTCAGCAAAATCTATAAATTGGGTCTAATCAAAATCAGCATCATTTGCTGTCAATTTGGTCACTGTTAATTGCTTTCATCAACATTAATATTATCACTTTTTAATCAGACATTAATATTTTATTAATTCATTATTTTAAAAATAAAAATTTATTAATTTATTAGTAAAAATTTTGGATTATTTTATAAATTATAACATTTAGATTTTATTTAATACATAGGCTTGTAATTTATAAATAACTTATTTATAAATTTAAACATATATAAATTAATTCGTGCAATATATGTGTAATTTTATGTGATATTATTTAAATTTAATAATATTTAATTTACAAAAATTTACTTACAAAAATTTGAGAATCACTTTCTGTTTTAATTAAGATAATATAAAATTAAAAATTTAATAAAAAATAAAGTTTAATGATACATATATAACTAATAAATTAAATGGACCGAAGAACTTAGCGTTAATTTATTTATGTTTAAGAATGAGTTCATTTAAAACTCGTTTTATAGATATTTAAAATTCATTTATTATTCGATTATATATGATTAATGAACTATTATTTTTAAAATTCGTTTTTTCTTATTATTTTTAAAACTCAAATCATCAAAACCTTAAGTTTTTAAGCCCAAGAACAAGTGAAACAACTATCAATAAAAGGATTCACAAAAATAATGAAAAAATAAATAATTACATCTAATTAAAAGTCTTTTATGATAAAAAAATATTAATAAAAACTTTTGGGCAAGATCAAATTAATTCATTTCTATATATTATATGAATTCATGTAAACTTTCTTCAAAATTTAATTCATATAAATTAAACGGATAACTTGATCATTAAACAAGTCTAATAAAAAGAAATCATACCCTTAATTTGTGAAACAAAATTTGTCTGTAAGCAAAAAAATAATAATAATAAGAAATGAATTTTATCTTCCAATTTGACCCTCCTCCATTGATGAATCAAATTTATTCTGATTTTTTTTCTCAAGTCTATATGACTTTCTATTTTCCTTCTTACAATAAGTGATGAATGGAGAAAAAAATATTTTTTGTAATTTATGTATACATATGTGGTATTTTATATTTTTTTACTAATCATATTTTAATATATTATCTTATTTATAAATTATTTTTATATTTATTAAATATATTATATTTATATTATATTTTTATATTACCTTTAAAATTATAGCATCTTGATTTTAAAAGCTGAAATCTAAACTAAACACGTGTTCACGAAGAATAAGCAATCAAAGACCTTGCTGGCCCTCGTTATGTGGTTCCTAATGTTGCTTCCTGTCATTATTATACTTTTTGAAAGCATTTTTTTTTGCCGACATTTTCATTTTTAAAGATATTGTTAACCGTAAATGTTTTAAAAGTACTTTTACATTGATTTTATTAAATAATTTTTTTAATGTACTGAAGTTTATCAAATTAATTATTTATTATTGCATTTACTATGAAGATATGAACAATGCTGGATACCGAATTTCGTTTATTTTTATTTTATTTTAATTTTTGCTATTTTCGTATTTTGATTATCTCATGCAATTTCATTTTTTATTTCGGTTGTATCTAAATATTTTATTTTTTTCTGGCTGCTAACTCAATGATAAAATCTTGGCTTTTAAGTGTGACTAATATCTTTTATACATTTGTATGAAGAAAGGAATTCGTTCATACTATTAATAGAGTTTGTAAGATCACGACTGATCTTGAAAAGAATAGAAAAAAAAAAGCATATCGTATTAATGGAGAATTATAAGAATCTATTTTTTCGGGATCAGTAAAATATACCTATACGTATTCATAACTTCAGTGCAATGACGTTTTCATGAAAAAAATTTACTACAAATTTAAATCATGTGTATTAGTTTCACAAAATTCTCTTAAAAAATTGAAAAAAAAAATAATGTAATAAAAGTGTCTAGGGTGAGAGAAGTGAAATAAGGAACAAATTCCTAGGAAAAGAATGTATCAAAAACTAAAGGCAATCCTATTTTTTATACCTTGCGAGGGATTAAGCCTACTAAAATAAGTTTAAGAAGATGGATATATTTTTGCCTTTGAATATTGTGATTCAATATATGTAAAGATTCCATGATAATTTTTAGGGAATCTAAGTTTGTGATGATATAATATTTTAATGATACTATATCCCTTTGCTAGTAGCCGTGCATATATATATTTTTATATTAATTAGGTATTGTTCTGTACAGAAGAATGTGGGTTTGTTTGCCAATTCAAAAACAAATATAGTAAGAATTATTCCGAAAAGTATATTAATTAAAAAGTAATAAACAAGTTCACTAATTTCCAAAGTTATTCCTTCTTCATAGGGATTGGATACCCAACATTAGCAGTGGATGGCTGACAGTAAATGAAGAGACTGAATTTTAAGTGATAAAAAGCTGAGTTTCGTATCATGCATGCTTATTAACATCATATTCCATGAAAGTTCAGAGAAATATTGGCTGCTGCTATCACTTGTTAGGTTAGTAAGGTATGTTGTCACGTGGAGTTGGAAGGCTAGTTGAACCACAAATTTTGCCTACTTGGATACTTTCCAATTGGGCAAAACAATACTTTTTTATGAAAATGACTGCATAGGTTTATATAAATATTATATCAATAAAGCAGTTTATGAAGTTGAAAATGTTAATCAGTGTTAATAGTATTAATTAAAGTGATTTTTTTTAAAAAAATTATAATTAATTAAAATAATATATTAAATGTAAAAAATTTTTAAAAAATAATTAAATAATTCTTAATTAATATTTATGAATATACATTAACCGAAGCCTAAGAAGTTAGTTTGCTCTTATCAAAGGCATTACAGATTTTAATATTGTCTTGCGAACTTAGAAGTCAGACCACTAATTTTGATATTTAAGCACTTGAATTGCTTTTTCTAAAGTTTTCCACTCACCTTTTGAAACCTCACACATGGATTACTCTACCTAGTTCATTAAATACATTAAAGAAAAAAAAATCATTTGCATGCATGTAAATGTGACTAAAAAATGTGTCAGGTCTATGGCATATGGCACTGGCAATAGTTTTGAAGACAAATTAAAATTATATATTATATATTACATATATCACTTCTTTATTCTTTTAATTAAGGTCTCAATATGCCACATATATGCCTCTTTCGGAGGGAAGTGGTCTATAATCCACTCCTTAACAACTTGCCTTTGGCATTATATATAGTAACTTTCTTTTGTTACCGCAATAGTTTAATTTGTTTTTTTTTTTTTAAATGCAAATTAATTATAGTAAACGCTTGGAATTATAGAGGTATATGGCAAAGGTTCACAACTGTTTCTTGAGTAATTGATCGAGTTTTCTAGCTAGGATCTTTTTAGTTACCCGAATCCCATTTAGAATGCAGATTAACGGATACAAGAAACCTGATTCATGTTTAAGAAATAAAATAGTACTTATCTAGGATTTAATATTAAGTTAATCTTGTAAATCACAACTATAATTTTATATTAGTAACTAGGGTAGTTATGGTGTTTATGTTAGGGTTAGGTTATTTGTCCAGTCCGATAGGCTAGGTTCATATGGGTCAGGTTTGAACATGATTTTTTTAATTAGGGTTAATCAACTTGAATTACTATTTGATAATAAAAATATTTTTATTTTAATTTAATTATGAAAATATCTTTTTAAAATTTTATTATTTTATTAATAATTATTTTGGTTTTTGAGCCTGACATAATCCAATCTGATTTGGGCTTGGATAAAAAATATTAAAATTTTTAGATCGCAGCTCAACCATAAACATTATGCTAGAATATGAAAAATTATTTTAGGATTTCCTGTTTAAAAGAATGAAGTTTAAATCTAAAATATCAATGTGAATTATGAAATGAAAGAGAATTATACTTCTTTTCATATAACGCAAGCCCAATCGTGTGTGTGTGCGTGTGTGTGTATATATATATATATATATTACGCATAAAAAAGTGTTTTTTTTTTTTTTGGACTTAGCTTGCCAACAACCAGCTTTAGGGTCAGTAGTTTGGAACAAAAGGTACATTATACATTGAGATATTAAGACGTTTTTTATATTTGAAAATTGGGTAAAAAAATGACCTTCCTTAGTTTGCAGATATTCTTCTAGGGAAGATGACCGAGTTTGAAAATGTGGTAGTGTGAATAGTCGAAATAAAATATAAAATTTGTGTATTTTTAAAGCAGACATTATTTATACATTTTAAAGTTTTATTTACGTCTATTAAATTTTGAATTCTGTGGTTTTGTATGAATGTATGTATATATATATATATATTTAGAATGAAGTAAAGGATTACAAGCATTGAAATTTAAATTTCAGACACATCAATTAATTTTAGATTGGATCATTATAAGATAAAAAACGTTTAGGTTTTATTTAGTAGGATATAAAGAAAATTGAAAAGATGAAAAATTGAAGGAAAAGAAAAGTTTGAAAGATAAAAAAATAAATTTTTTATTTTCATTGAGGTGTTTGGTAGGAAAGATTGAAAAATAAAAAAAAATATTATTTTCTTTCCGTCCATTGCATAATATGATTGAAAAATGAAATAAAAAAATGAAAAGTAATTGTTTTATCGTTATGACTTTTGAAAACTGAAATGAAAAAACTAATATTTTGAAAAATGATAGTAATATTATAAATAGAAGATATAATTATTTCTCTCTTCCTCCAACTTTCTTTTTCACTTTATCAAATAAATTCTTAACATACACCATTCTCATTTTCTTTTATCTTTTCTCTTGATATATTTTTATTAATATATAAAAAAATTATCATTTTTTTAATTTTTTTTTTATTTTTCTTTCTTACCAAACACACCCAAAATTCATGACGCGCTCGGTGTCGAAGTCTCCTCGCTGTCGTCATTGCCCCTTTGCCATAGCCCAAGTTGATAACACTCCCATGCTTTTTAGTTTTTACGTCATTTTTTTTTCTTTCATTTTTCTTGTTTCTTGATGCGTTGTGGTCACCTTCGCTGTAGCTCCTTCTCAGCCGTCACTCTTTCGCCAGTAATGCACGTAATTGTTAAATGTCTTTTTTGTTATATAATATTAATTTTATATTTCTATTTTTAATAGTTTATTAGTTTATTATTATTACATACAATATTAATTTAATACTTTTATTGTTAAGTTTGTTAAACTAATATAATTTAATATTATTATTATATATAAATTAATTTATTAATGCTTATCTATAGTTTTTTAATTTAATTATAAATTAAATTAATTTATTAATGCTTGTTAAGTCAATGAACATGAAAGACGAAATGAAAATTGTTGATAGAAAAAATAAGTTGATTTAGTTTTTTCACCATGGAACATAGGAGACAAAAGACATACTTTGGGTAAAGTTAGCAACACTCTATAC
>JBBYHM010000006.1:12058640-12104148 GCA_038381775.1 Adansonia rubrostipa
AAGTAGGACTTTCTAGCAGAAGGCAACAAAAATATAGTCACACAAGTGGTTCAAAAAGCTTCGCTAGAAAAGCACATGAGAAGGTAAGTTTTTCATATTTATTTAGAGAATTGTTTTTATTTATAATTTTTAATATAAATATTGTAGTAAATGATATTTTATAGGAAGTAAAGCGAGGTGAAAAAATCAGACGTGTTAAACTATTTCAATTAACTCACACAAAGAAAGATGGCTCCTATTTGAATGTTGAGATACAGCAAATTGTGGTTTGTTAAAACAGATATACTATTTTTTAATTTAGAAATATATTTTGCAACCATAATATTATTTTAATGGTTTTATAAGAAAAAGTAAAGGAAAAAATGGCAGAATATCAAGCTACTGTAGCATCTGACAGCTCGGTGAATATGGTTGATGTGGAAAATGAGATATTCACTGATGTTGCTGGAAAAGAAAGACATGGACGAGTTCGAGGTCTCAGAATGGGTCCAACACCATCTTCCTACTATGGTGCTACTTCTTAACGATATAGTTGTTCCCAAGCTCGTTCTACACAGGATGTTCAGATGTTGAGAAATGAGATGAGAACTATGCAAGAGCGTTTTGAACAAGCAGAAGCTGCGAGACAAGCACAGATAGCAAGTTTACAGGAGGCACGAGAAAAAGAAAGAAGAAGATATGAGCAACTCCAATTTAAGTTTGACTCGTTGTTGAATTTATTGCAGCAAAAGTTCTCACAAGATCCGCCATCTTAGGTAATATATGTTAAGCAAATTATAATGATCATGTTGTGGAAAACAATTTTCTACTGACTCTATTTAAGCTTTGAGGTAGTTTTAACTTTTATAGTGTTTTAAGTGTTAAGCACATTTGTTTTGAGTATATTAAGACAAATTGTTGTATAAAGATATTTTATAATATAAATATATATTTTTATATATTTTGACATTATTTTCTTTTTAGTTTCTGTTATAAAATTATTTTATAAGAATTATTCAAGAAATTAAAAACTCGAATATTATTATAAAGGAAGTAAAATTTAAAAAAAAATGGTAATTTAGCTGCGTTTCAAGAACAAACGCTACTATTCAAAAGATGATTATACTATTTAAAACCACTTTTTGCAGCATTTCTGGCAAAAGCGCCGCTAAATTTATATTTTTAATGGCGTTTATAGAATAAATGCCACTAATAACTATTTTATCTTCACACTTTTAACGTCAATTATAAATGCCGTTGTATATCTATAAAAACCCCTCTAAATTAGCGGCGTTGCTTTTCATAAAGGCCGTTAAAAGTTTTGACGCTGTTTTCTACGGCCCTTTTTGCTACAATTTTGTTAAATACCGCTAATTTTTTAGCGACGATTATAAATGCCTTTGAATCTCTACAAAAACACCGTTGGTATCCTATTATCCTGTAGTGAAACAAGTTCACTAAACATGACCTGTATCAAAACTCCATTTAGTATAAGTCATTCAAGTGTCTATGGAATATATTCTTAGGAGCTAGTCATGTGTATTAGTCCTTAGACTTGTGAAGTCATTCAATTACCTATCGAATATATTCTCATGAGCAAGTCATGTGTATTAGTCCTCAGACTTGTGATACCAGGTCATCTTGTATAAGGACTGTCATGCTTTAATTCCTTCACGAATGGGTCCATAATTTATGGATGCTTATGGTATGGTAATTTTAAGTATGGCATGAAAAATACGAAGGTGGCTAAATGATTTAAAGAGGATTCATCACTTTAAGAGACATCAGAGACATATCCCATTTGTTCTTAGTTTTGGTTAACTTGATAAAGTCGTTGGCCAATACATAATGAATTTAAGGGAAATTGTTTCTACAAATTTATGAGGTTAGCCACAAGCTGTGGGAACTAATATAGATTGATACATAAGTAGACACTGCACCATACTCATGGTCTTTGTGGGATATTTGGTGAAAGTGCCGAAGTACACTGAAAGATTAGTCACTGAAAGGTTTCTCTGAAGTCATATTGACTCTTCCATGTTTAGGTGGACATGATGAATTGCTAGATCTTACTCTTGATAGGTAATTAATTATATTCATTGCCAACATATTGAGGACCTTATGGGTTACGCAGAATAAGATGATCTATTGGATTAAAATCATGATATAATTAAATATGACTTGATTAAATAAAAGGTATAATAAGAACTTAATTGAATTAGTTCAATTAAGTATTATTAAACACATAAATTAGATTTATGAAATCTAACTAGAGATATCTTAATGTGGCAGTAAAGATAAGAATATCTTATCAAGATCATACATAATAATAGGCATGTTAATAGGGATATCTCAGTTACTGGGGCCAAAAAATTATTTCTGGCAGACTAAATAATTATTTGATAATTATTTAATAATATTTATATAAAATAAAGTTGTTTTTCTTAAGTGAGAAATTTAATTAAGAATTAAATGTTTTTGCATATAAATAGGGCTGGCCCAAAAACCCTAAATATAGAGTCAAATGGGCTTAGTTTTGAACAAATCCTATTCAGACTTAATATGAGTTTGGCATTGCATTGATGGGTATTATTAGAGTTAGATTAGGCTAATATATTAATTAGGTAATACTAAGGCCTAATCCTTAATTGATTAGGGAAAAGAGTTTTACCTAGATCCCTAGTGAAACTCCAAAAATGGTGCCACCTTCTAAGTATGTTAGTAATGGGCTCGGTTGGCTCATTTGTTAAACCTAGCCTAATTTTAAGTGTATTAATATAAATTATTAAATCGAATTGGATAAAGTAAGCTTTATAAAAAACTTAGGTGCCAATCCCTAGACTTTTCTAAAAAGGTAACACAATCCTTTAGCTTCTTTAAGCAAGCACAATCTTGAGTTTTTGAGTGATCTAGATTCATTTTTTATCACAATGAAAATATAAAATCAGTTCTTTATCTTATAGGAATTAATCATGATCAAAAACTGAGATTTTGTACTAGTTTTTTAGAATATGCACAAAACAGCTATTTCCTTATGGAGCTATTTTTTTTCTTCCTCTTAGCGCAATAGGTGTGAGAATTGTTCCTAGATTACTTCAGATCTGAATCTATTGGCTATTTGTCTTTTGGTTGAGGATTGAAAAGCCTCTAGCTAACACCGAAGAATCATCGGACCTCATAAAAGCTCAAATAGGCATTTATATGGATCATTGTTAAAGGCATGACATTTGTGCTTCTTGTGACCTTAAAAAGATATCAAAGTAATCAGGCAATGGTGTGTTCATGCAGAGATTAGCACACTTAGAATTACGAGTCCTTAAATAGGTATGATTTCTATCAATTCTATGTTTTAAATTGATATCTGATCACATTTACATCTCTTCCTAAGATCCTAAGGAAATCCATGTACTTTTTTATTTACTTTTCACTGTGTTTATTTAATTTTGATAAAATTTTTATGTTTATATCGATGAGCATAAGCCCGGGATTTCCTTGCATAAAGGTGTTTATAAATTTTGAACCTTGCAACCATTGATCCACCTTGCTTTAGCTTTCATTAGTCTTAAAAAAAATTATTGTACTTGGCATCAAAGGCTTGGTCATCCTTCCTCTCAATAAAGGACCTTTGGATTTATTTTACACTCATATTTGGGGTCTTGATAAAGTAATTTCTATTGATGATTTTAGATACTATGTTGCTGTCAAAGACTAGTAAACTAGATACATCTACCTTTATCCTATACACTATAGAACTGATATTTCTGATGTGTTCCGTAAGTTCAAATTAATTGTTGAAACTAATTGCTTCCATTATTCTAATTGTGGTGGCAAGTGCAAAAACTAATTATATTATTTACTTCCTACAACATACAACATCTTTAAACTATTTCCTATATTGCTTAGCATAATGCAATAGTTGACATAAGACATAGAAGCATTGTTGAAATTAGACCTACACTTTTACATCAAGCTTCCATGCCAATTGCATAATGGTCATTTGCATTTTCTATCGCTACTTATTTTCTTAATAGACTTCCTTCACTTATTACCAATAACAAGTGACCTTGTTTATTCAATCACCAATTATGAAAAGCTAAAAGTTTTTGGATTCTTATACTACCCACGTTGGATAAAAAATAAAGTAAAATTTAAAAAAAAGAAACTTACTCATCCATAATTAATATTTGTAAACAGCTTTTTGCTTTATAAATTCTTAAATCAATAAAATTTTTCCTTATTATTCTTTCTAACAAGTAAATCGCACTCAATCCTATTTAATATTGTACAAGTCCAATGAAGTAAAAGATTAAAAAGTTGAGGTGTCAATGTTGGGTCTGAGTTGAACTGGGCTTTAAGTATTGTATTATAATTATATATATTTGCTTAGGTTAGGTTCAGCCAAATATAGGTTTTAAATTCTGTTCAAATCCATTTATATTTATAAATGAATATTTCAAGATATGTCTATATTATATTTTTAAAATAATAAAAAAATGTTATTTTTATTAAATCTTAAATAATTTTATCATTTTTATTAAGTTAAAAAATATGGATAACTTAACATATTCTTTAATGTTTAGATTATAATGTTTTCTATATTTTTTTTATATGATACAAATTATATTATATATAAAAATATTATATTATATAATTAAAAAATAGGCCAAACCAAATTGAGCTTAAAGCTTAATTGTTAGAGCCAAGTTTGACAGATTCTTTAAACAGACCCTATTGTTTTACCCCAACTCATTTTTAAGACTTAATTTTTATTGAAACTTTGATAAATATTGGATGAACTTTTACACTTGAATTATGACTCGATCTTTGAACCGATCTAAGATCTATTAACAATATGTTTGGTCTACTATAATGGAATAGAGCTATAATGTTATAAGTATTCCGTGAGAAAAGAATAGAGCTAGAATGAAATAGAATAGTTATAGCAATAATTTCGTACAGTGGAATGGAATATTATGGGTATGCTTGGGTGAGTAAAAAAATAAAAGGATAAAAAAAGTGAAAAGAAAATAAATTTTGGGTGTACTTGATTGAAAAGAAAAGTGATAGTAAAGAAAATTGAAAAAACTATCATTTTCCATGCTTATTATTAGAAACAAAGTAATTCAAATTAGAAAGAAAATAAGAATAATGCACGGGTATATTTACAAGATTACTTTTTATTTTTTAAATTTTATTTTTCATCATAACTTCTAATAGGTATAATGGTAGAACAATATACTTTTTATTTTTTATCATCTCATTTTTTAATCATGCCAAACAATAAGAGAAAAAAAATTATTTTTTTATTTTTTAATATTTCCTACTAAGCACATTAATAGAAAAAAAATCTTTTTATTTTTCTTCTTCTCTAATTTTCTATCTTTATTATTTTTTTCTACTTACAAAGTAAAGCTTATAGGATTTGAATTTTCTTAAACAATTTTATATTACGTTTTAAAATTGAACTAATTAATTAATAGGAGAGACATAATATAACCATTATGAGAATTTAAAAAATAAAAATAAAATTAATTATTTTATAAATTAAATAATCCCTTAATTATAATACATCAAATAATTTCATAACTGAGTAATTATATATGTGAACCGAACATGTACAAAAGTAACTGTGAAGGGATGTTGTTGAAGTAGCAGACGTAACCTTTTCATAGCTTTGGAGGCGAAAAAGAGGTACGTTGGAAAGCTTTGTCATCACATCAGACTGGATATGATACGGCGTCATAAAGCAGAAGCACAAATCCATCGCAATTAATTAAAAACAGATCCCACTAATGACTTATTGTCCACCTTACGTGTAAAGCTGTAACTTTATAGGTTCTTTTTTTTTTTTCTAATGGTTTTAGAGTCTCCAAACCTCAACTTTAGTCTTTAGTTTCCAATAATCGATGAACATTTTTTTTTATGTCATAGGGCTTATCGAAACAGCTATAAAAGTTAAGGGCGGAAGGATGATGCGGAATTTGGCTTCAGGTTTATATTTAACGTAGCGGTAATATATAAATATCATGTATTATTAATATATTATAATACAGTATTTTATTAATGAATAAATTTAAAAATAGATAACGATTTAAAAATAAATATTAATAAATTTAATTAAATATTATTAAAATTATTAAAAAAATTTAAACCTGATTTTAAACTTGAGTCACTATTCTTAAACTTTTTAAACCTTAAAATTTTTAATAATTTTAATTGACATTTAATTAAATTTAAATAAATTTATTAATATTTAAATCCTATATATTATGGAGTGGCATTATTATTAAATACACCGATATTAGAGTTTTTTAATTTTACAAGTGAGATAAAAAATTATCACATGTCATTAATAGATATTTAAAAAAATCAAAAAATAAATAAATGAGATATGTGATCTTTTGTATTCGCTTGAGAAATTAAAAAAAAAAAAAATTAACTTATAAAAACTTCACAAGGAACTATGATTTTGATAGGGAACAAGATATTGATTGAGATCAATTTATAGATGGTAATAAATTGTAAAAAAGAATTAGATTTTAGTTTTTATTTTATTTTATTTTATTTTGTGAATTATATATTGTAAATATATTTTTTATTTTAATACTAAATTTACTATTGTCAATGTATTTAGATAAGAAACTTTGAATATCTTATATCTGAATTTATTTTAATTTTAATTTTAATTCCTATAGTATTAAACATTTAAATCCATTATCCAAATTTTTTTCATTTATAAGGATACTATTGGATATCCGAATTTGATATCAACTTATATATTTGTTTAAATATTTAAAAAAATTACGATTGTCTAGAGGTCCTAATCTTGTAATACAAGAACGTACTACCAAGAATTCAAATATTTAGCCAATACAAATTCTCAAATATTACTATCTAATTGCATAGTAAATAGATAATATATAAATTCGAATATCTAATAAAATAATTACATTTAAATATTTTAAAAATTATAAATAGTCAAGGATTCTGCTAACCCTAAATGAATTATAACAACTTTTATATATTCAAAGTTCAAACATTGGATTCCAGCAAAAGTGAAAGCAAAAATCATTTCAGCGGTCTTTTGCAATGAAAGTGTGGGCCTGCCGACCTAGGTTGAATCCATTGCGACGAGGACAAAAAATATAACTAGACTTGGCCCAGCTAAGGATATACAAGTGGAGCTTCGGAGGATGGCTATATTAATGCAAAAATCTGATAACGCTATTAAACTCTAACAACATTGATAACACTATGGCTACAGCGCGTGAATATAACGTTAAAAAAAATTAAATAACGACATAAAGTACGATACAATTTAAAATAATATAAATATATAAAATATATTAATATTTATAAATATAAATTAATAATATATTAAATTTTATGTAAATATATTATATTAAATATAATTATAATTTAAAAATATGCAAAGATAATATAATTATATGAATTATTTTAAGTATAATTTTGATTTTAAGGCCAGGAGGGTTTGAATCTCGAAGCATACCCATTGTAAAATTTTGATTCTACCAGTCAACGGAGAGGCTCAATGGCATTGTCTAGAAAAAGAGGATTAATGGTCAGATATTGTAGGTGGTGATTTTGGACACATTTATTCTCGTTGGATATTACGGTTTTAAATTTTGATAAAAGTATTTTTCAAAAAATTGTCAAACCTCAAACAATTTCAAATAGTAAAAAGAAAAAAAATTCAAATTTAGCAATTAGGCTGTTTTCTGACATGGGCTTAATTGGAAAACAAATGATGCCATCATTGGACTAGGTGGATTGGGGCTGGTCTTAATCTAGTTTCCATTAACCTGTTCCCCTGCCAATTCCAACTTTCAAGTTTTAAAATTTTGACAACTAAACTTGATTTAAGTAGTTTGATATTTATATTTTTAAAGTAAGATTTTAAGTTCGAACTTATAATAAGTTTATAGTAAATGAAAAAAATCAAAATTGAGAAAGCTTTACTCTTATAGTGAGCTGACCCTGCATCGAATCGCATTGGTCAGGTTAGTGGGCTTCCGATACCAGAGTTTTGACCGAAAAAACTTTCGATAACTCATATATTTGTAGTATATCTTTTTTTTTTTTGCTAATTATATAAATATAAATATCAAATAAATGGTTAAATATATCAAAATATTAAATTAAGAATATGACATGTATATTAAACTTGTTATATCGTAATTTTTACATTATTTATGTGTTTACTAAACATATCATAATTATATCATATTTTTATATTGTATTCAAAATTTTTAGATTTACTTAAAAAGCTCCAAATAGCATTTGCATGCAGTGAGAAAAGTCAGTAATAATAATCTAGTTTCTCCAAAAGAGAAAAATAACCCTACAAAAAATGTTATTCGCTGCTCGAAGTTAATTAAACAATGGCATCTAAGTTTGATGAACTTGGATATGGCGAAATCTCATTGGTTTTTAATTTGTAAGATAGACAAAATTACTTGGTTTCAAACTTTGAATGTAATCAATCATTAAAAAAAAACAAATCTTTGAATGTTTAATTTGAAAAGCAAGGAAAAGAAATCTTCGAATACGTTTGCAACTATGTCATGATGTGAGTTTAATATTTGGTTTGGTCATATAAAAATTAATATAATAAAAAGTATAAAACAAAAATTCGAAGCGGAGCCAGAGGCTAAATTATTTATTAAAATCGAATTTAAGATGAATTTAGTTAAATATATATGAAAGTTTGGTCGAGGTTGGAGCAAGGGAAAAACCATCCCCCTCCCTCCCCCATTGTCAACAATAAAGGCGGTAATTGGGTAGGTTCAGAATATATCATTTTGAGTTTAAGTCTATTTAGATTTGGGTTTTTTTAAGTTTTGATTAATTCGGGTTCGAATTTATTTGGGTTTAGGTTCAGACCAGGTTCGGGTTTGAGTATATTTTATATCATTTTTATTTTTTATTAAATGTAATCACTTTTACGTAATTTTGAATTCTAAGCTTAGGCTTGAATTTGGCCCAGTTTAGCGCGAAAAACTCTTAGTTCGGTTTTATGGGCCTAGCTGCGGCCCGAAAAATTTTTGAATTCTGAGCTCGAGGTCAAATTTGACCTAATCTACCCATTTAAGTATAAATCATTGTTCATAATATTAAAAAGTTATTTTTATATTAATTTTACATATTTTATAATTAAATTTAAATAAAATATATTATTTTATTGAAAAAATACTGTTTTAAGTCGAGTGTACTTGAAACTTAAAATCTAAAACTTGGGCCTAATTGTGATGGGTTTATTGTATTAGGCAAGCTATTTGGCCCATGAGCAGATCTAGTTGCTAATCTAACATGTAATTTTTTTATTTTTGATATGATATTATCTATTATGGCTTTCATATTTTTTAATTTGTCTTATTTTTTTGTTATATTATTATTAGACTCTAATTATCATTACTTGAAATAATAATAATAATAATAATATTATTATTATTATTATTTAAATTTTTACTATTAACATGCATAAACTTTCAATATTTAATGAGTTTAACTAATTAAATTAAAAAAAAGTGATAAATTAATGATATACTTTATTAACAATGCTTTCAAAACTCATGATATGATTTACTTTTCTATAAATTATTATTTTATCATATATAGACTTGCTTAAGGATCGGGCTACCTACTTGGCCCAATTAGGCATAGACCATCTTTTCATATTTTTGTTTCAAACTAGCTCGAACCGACTCGAAACAATGATTTTAAATTAAAATAACATATATTTAGTTTGAATTTAATTATAAAATATACAAATATTAATAAAAAATTTTCTTTAATGTGATGAAGAATAATTCTAGCTTGAACAGACGAGTTTAGACACATTAAATAAGAATTTAGGCTTGAGATTTTAAAAAATTTGAGCCACGGCTGACTTAACCCATAAGCATGTTTAATCACATATAAAATATAAATTAAGTTTTTAATATTTAATTAAATATATATAGTATTAATATTTAATATTTAATATTTAATATTTGATTCATTTTTATATAGTATTATCTATTATGGGTTTTATATTTTTTAATTTATCTTATTATTTTGTTATACAATTATCATACTCTAATTATCATCACTTGAAATAATAATAACAATAATAAAATAAGAAAAATATTTAAAAAAGTATTTAAAATTTTTTAACTAATATACATAAACTCTCAATAATTAATTTTTTAACTAATTAAATTAAAAGAATGTGATAAATCAATAATATACTTTATCAACAATGTTTTTAAAGCTCACAATATAATTTACTTTTTTATAAATTATTATTTTATCATATACAGACCTACTTAAGGGTCGGGCTACCAACATAATCTAATTAGCCCTGAGCTTGAGTTCACATGTTTTGGTTTTAGACTAACTCGGCCCAATCGAAACAGTGATTTTAAATTAAAATAATATATATTTTATTTAAATTTAATTATAAAATATATAAATATTAATAAAGAATATTCTTTAATATGATGAACAGTAATTTTAGCTTAAGTAAGTAGGTTTAGGCACATTAAGTAAGAGCCTAGGCTTGGGATTTTAAAAAAATTTGGGCCACAGCTTGGCCTGACTCATGAACAGGTTTAATTATATATAAAATATAAATTAAATTTTTAATATTTAATTAAGTTATATGATATTAATATTTAATATTTAATTCATTTTTGATATGGTATTATTTATTATGGTTTTCATATTTTTTTAATTTATCTTATTAGTTTGTTATACTATTATCAGATCTAATTATCATTATTTAAAATAATAATAATAATAATTAAAGAAATATTTAAAATTTTACTACTAACATACATAAACTCTGAGTATTTAATGAGTTTAACTAATAAAATTTTAAAAAATGTGACAAATGGATAATATACTATATTAAAAATATTTTCAAAGCTCATGATATTTTTGATAAATTAATAATTTATCAAATACAGATCTGTTCAAGAATCGGGTTACCAACCGGGCTCAATTGGGCCTGGGCCTGGGTTTTCATATTTTTATATCAGATTAGCTCGACCCGACTCAGAATAGTGATTTTAAATTAATATATTTTATTTAAATTTAATTATAATCCATATAATATTAATAAAAATATTCTTTAATGTGATAAACAATAATTCTAGTTTTAATAGGTAGGTCTAGACACATTAAATAAGGATATGGGCTTGGGATTTTAAAAAATTTAGACCGTAGCCTGACCCAACCAATGAGCAAGTTTAGTCATATTTAAAATATAAATTAAGTTTTTAATATTTAATTAAATTATTAAAAATATTAAAATAAAATTAATAATTAAAGTTTTTAATTTAAAAAATTATTTAATTATAATTTTTTATATTTATATTTAGTATTAAATTTGAGTTTAGATTTGGGTGAGGTTCGGGATTTTTTCAGGTTCAGACTATTAATTTTTTAATTAAATCAAATTTAATTTAAATTTTTTTAAATAAATTTTTAAGTTCGAGTTCATCTTGTAACCTTCAATTAACACTACTCAACCCTTGGATAAATATAGTCAACAATTCACGGTATTTGAGCCAGAGTTTAGCATTTAGTCTTTTGCTTCAGTTTGGGTTGGGTGAATTGGATTTTGTCTAGATTTTGGTTGAAATTTTGCTGCTTGTACTCAGAGGATAACTGGATTCATGTTGGATTACTTTGAATACGGATGCATTGGGTATGGATCCTGGACTTTTCAAGTTAAGTCAGATTTAGAGATACCAGTACGATCAAATTTATATATATTTTTTATAATATTTGAATTTATATAAATATTTTATTTAAATTTATTTATTACTCATATTAAATTTATATATTATTTTTTAAAACTGAATTAAATAATAATATTTGTTAGATATTTGAATTCATTAAAATTCAAATTATAATCAGTTAATCACTTAAATTAAAATTTAATTTTTTCTATGAGCAGAAATTTATATATTTTATAAGAAATAGATAAAGGATTTAATTTATGAAATCATTATCTATAAGAGTAATAGAGATTTAGATAACGGATTTAGATATCTAAATTTATTATTTATAAAAATAATACATATATAAATAATAAATATTTTAAAGTTTATATCTATATCTGTTCTAAATTTATTGTAGATAATAATTATATTATCTAAATTTACATTTGCTTAAAATCAAAATATTCAAATTAAAAAAAACAAATTAAATAATTACGAACAGCAGCATTGAGATTAAAAGCATTGTGATTAAAAGTAATTGTAACCGTAGTTCCTACCTACTTTTCTTACTGAGAACAAATTCGGACAACCGGGATTTTTAATTGAAATATTGTAGTTTTTTTTCTTTTTTGTGTTTTTTCTGTGCATATGTCTTTGATTGAAGTTTAGTATCTTGTATGGTATTTGCTTTTCTGATCGGATGTAACAATTGCAATAAAATGCTAATCCAACGCTATGCCAAACCAAGATAATTTTTTAATAATTTTTATATAATAAAATGAACTTTTAAATTTGATTTCATCCAACTTTAATTAGATATAAATTTTTTTTTCAAATTTGGGTTTAGTTTACTGTCACAATCTAGAGAACCTCTTACGCATGGCTATGGTGGATATGGAATTGTCTACTTTTAAGGTTTACAGGTACCAGGATTTAACCATAGTTATTAAAAAGGATTCAATGAACACAACTCCTACATAAATTTAGACGATTATTTAAAATATTATAAATTTAAATAAATTTTAATATTTAAAATTTTATATTATATAAAATTTAATATATTTATATATTAATTTTTTTTTACACAATTATATCGAATTTAAAATTATAAGTGAATACAACGCCACGTGGCTCGACCGCCGAAAGAAAGGACATTAGGTGACTAGGCTTCGCCCTAAGGAAACTGACAAAAAGTGACCAACGTGTCCTCCATGTGCAAGCACGCTGTTAATTCATTTCCCGACAAAATCAAGAACCCAAGGACAATGCCATTGTAAAATTTGTTCTTGATCATCTTCGGATAGGACGGCTAGTTAGGTGCGTTCACCAACTGTTAATTTAGGTACAGTGTATTATTTTATCTTTTTAGATTTAATTTAATTTTGGGTTTGGTCCAACGGATTAAGTTCAAAAGTGTTGATTAAACTCGATAAAATTGCTTGAAAACTCAGATTGACTTAATTTCTACTCTTTAGCAAAAATTCTTTGTTGACTTAATTTTTACCCTCCGTCCGCCTAAAACCTAACTCTTTCACACTTCTTCTTCTTCTTCTTCTTATTATTATTATTATTATTATTATTGGCTAATCATTTATTTGGATTTGGTGATTATTATGATTCTAAATTTGTAGAAGAAAGGTATAAAGAATTTATTGCAATCTGAACAAGGGATTGCTTACCTTTTGTTAAGTAAAAAAAAATAAAAAATAATAAACAAACTAAGAATAAGATTCATTTTGCTATTATTTTAATATATCAATATATATATATATATTGATCATAATCTGATTCAAAGACTTTATGTTGAGTTTTATTTACAAATGAAATTAATTTTTGTAATGCTAACGCATTACATGTGCCATAATATTTTACATTAAAATGAGATTTGCTTCAACTTTCGAGTTCTAATAGCGACGCAGAATGTTACTGCCACTTTCCCCGACAATCTTCCTCCCTAAAAACTTTTATTTTTTTGGATAAAAAAAGGATAGCAACACATTATCTACAATACATTATAATAAAAAAAATAAATCTATTGAGATAGTTTTTGAGATAAAAGTGGATAAGGTTTGTAACTTTTTTAAATAAACAAAATTTATTAATTTGTAGCGGAAGAGCAAAATACCTTTTAGATATATATATTTTAATTTAAAATTATTAATATCTCAAGTTTATTATTTGATATTACAAATTTATTCAATATTTTTATAAATTTATTAAATCAGTATCACTTGACTTATAAAATTAAATTTAATTATAAATATCATTAATAATTAGATTATGATACACTTACAATTTGAGCGAAAAAATAGCTAAAATATGTGGAAAAATATTATGAAGTTGCGGGCAGATAGTGGGTAGTTATTTTAATTGGATAAGTAAAAATTAAAAAAAAAGTACTTAATCTTTTATATTAAATATATTTATACTATATTTATTAAAATCAAATTACATTTTTTTATAATTCATTAATTAAATTAGTATTATTTAATTTATAATATTAAATTTAATTAGAGTATTATTAATTATGTAAACGTATATATAAACTTAAAAATAAAAAGTACCCTACTCTTATATTTTTGTTTTTATTTTCTTTTTTAATTTTTTGATTTCTGTGATATTAAATTCACTAAAATTTATAATAAAATATAAATATAAATAATTGAAGATTACATAACATACATTAAAATTTTGCTATTACCTACAATCATAAAACGACCGCACATGAAATGCCAAAATTACGGTGAGGACAGCTTATTTATCGTTACCCATTAAAAGAGAGACAGCTGTCCTCCATTCACCGAAATTAGGCTTCAAACTTATTTTTACTAATTTACCCTTGCAAGTGTTTGTGGGCGGCAGCCGACAAAAGTTTTAGCGGTTTTGTTGGGTGGTTTTGCTCTGTGGTCCAGAGGTTAACTCGAAAACAACTGTGCTACTAACACCGGTTAATTCTACTTGCAGTAAAATTTTAAACTTATTAATCTATTTAAGAAAATACATAATTAAAAATCGCAGAGAAATTAAATTTGGACAGAATTTAAGGATATTCATGTATGTCTTGCCCGAAAAGAAATATTTGTTTTATTATCAAAATGTTTTTTCTTTTAACCTGAAAAAAATGTAACAATATTTATATAAAATAAATTATTAATATTATATAATTTATAAAAGTATATAATGTCTTTACCATAATTATAATAAAAATAAATATAATTGTCTTAAGGACGGTAACTTTTCTTCAATTTTGAGCAACGAATTTCTGCATGTTGCAGAAAAATTGTAGAGGGAAGAACAACTTACACCTTTTAGCCACAAATCAAATCCAATGTAAATTTGGATACAAATTTTTCAATTTGGTCACTACGTAAATTTTACCGTTAAGTTTGTTTCTAAAGGTAAAAGAAAAAGTAAAAATCACACTCGACGTGAGGATTAAGCGTTTTAAGAAGCTTGCGCTTTCTCCGAACTCTATTTCATTGTATAATTTTTACCATCTTTATACGTTAAAATCGATAACGAAATGATTAATTTGTGACAAGTCTTGATTGTAATTAGCTTAGATTTAGTTGAAAAGTAGATATTTGATATATTACTCATAAATTTTTTTAATATACCTAAAAAGTACATGTTAGTTTCCTAAATTTATATTATAAAATTAAAAAATTTTACTAATAATAGACTAAATAATTTGCTTTAGTTGAATTTACCCTGGAAATTTATTACTACTACTATGCTTCTACAACAAACTACAATAATGAAGGTTAGTAGAAATTAATTAATAGCTGTAAAAGGAAAAGGAAATTTCGCTGCATCTGCATGCTTTACAATTGGCAAAAATGCATTGTAGTTAAACCCCTGAAATGCCATTTTTCACAATTTTTTCAGGTTTCCCTTTCCTGCTTTCGGCGGGCGGTCATTGTTTTTTTCTTTCTTTTCCAAATCTACATGCCATGTCATTTCCCCAGTTAGTCCATAGGAATTTGGAAACCGACCATCGCCACTATGGCACTAAGTCATGTCTGTAAACCACCGAACCAAGCAATCCCTGAGAGTTCCCCACATTGTAAATATTAAAAAAAAAAAAAAAAGATAAAAACGCAAAAACAACCCCTCAGCCTTATCCATTCGGCTGTTAACTGCCCACTTCCAAGCTCTTGCCCACACCCCTATAAGTACTTCCCTCAATCAAAACTCCTTTTGTCCCATAGTTTCATCCATTCCAAGTTCTCACATCGTACCATTTTCTTTTCCAGGGATTTTGATCTGAGGGAGAGTGAAAGATGGCAGATATAGCTATGCTTGTTGCTGAAGAGTATGAAAGGAGGGTGAGGGTTTCAAGGAACAAAGTTGGGGCTGAAAACCAAGAGATTGACTTGGTTTCTTCTGTAGCTATCTTGGTTCAGAAAGTGAAGACCAAAGTTGGGCACCAAAGAATTGAAGTTCTCAACATGGTTTTAGAACCAAAAAGCCAGATCGGAGTTGCTGCTTTCAACGGAGCCTTCTCTGCTTGAAAAGAAATTTTCGCTTTCCTTCTTCCTTTCTAAAATCATTGCTCCAAAAGAGTTGTTCATCCAAAAAAACACCACTTCATTTTGTCTTTGGTTTGTAAATTCTGGGTTTTTTTTTTTTTCTTTTAAGAAGCAAAATTTCTGCTTATGTTAATATGTATTACTAACTGGGATCCTAATATTGCTGGGCTGTTTGAATGGCTCACCTGCAGTATAAGATTTCTGTTATCTAAAAGCTCTATTTTAACAAATTTATGATTCAAATAGTTTTATAAATGAAATAAAATGATGAGAATTAATGGGCAGTTTAGATACATATTCAATGAAGTCAACTAATCAAACGAGTTTCATCTTCAAATTTGATTTAAACGATTATTGAAGTATTAGCATTTGCTATTGAATCAAATTTGATATTAAAAAGTTTTAATCCAAATATTCAAATTTGATTCTTTTCTTCTTTTTTTTCCAAAAGAAAGTGCTTCAATTATTCGTTTGGTGAAGCTTTCCTTTTGTGTTTTATTGAAGGGCGTGACCCTACTAAATGCTATTAAAGTATCCGAAGTTCCCAATTTAGTCTTGTTAACCAATGCCGAAACACTAATTCCACTAATTAATGTATTTTTTTTTTTGGGAGTTTGATAAAAGCAATATATTAAATGTAATTTTTTTAAAAAATAATAATAAAAAAATAATTTTTAATCAATTTTATTGATATTGTTTAAGCAAATCCTAAGTAATTTCATAAGACATTAATTAGAAAACTTATAGCGAAGATATTTAGTTAATTTATTGAAAATTCATGTTTTAATTTATTAAGCAAAACCTTAAGCAAGGCCTTACTTGTAGTTTTTTTTCCCCCTCAAACCACTTTAGTGGTGGAGCTTGAACTTATGAGTTTTCTCTAGTTTTTGACTCATGATGCAGGGATTAATGTTACTTGTTTAAACATGTATTGTACTAAGAAGTAATCATTTGCCCATAATTGTATACGAATTTTTAAAATTTATGACATTCTATATATAAAAAATTAGCATGTTAAAAGGAAATTAAAGTATATTTTTATGAGTTTAATTAAAATGTTGAAAAAATGTTAAGAAAAAAACATCTATCTTCTATACTATTAGTAAAATCTTTTACTGTCCCGATATTAACTCAATTCAATTGAAATTTTTAACTCAATTCAATTGAAATTTTTTGAAAAAAAAAGCAAATAAAATTATTAAAATAAATATAAAATTAAAGGTGTTTATATCTATTCATTTGAAATAATAATTAAATATCTATTTTTTAGTTTAAAAAACTAATCAATTTTACATGAAAAAACTATCCAATTTTTACTTAAAAAACTTCCTACTTTGTTTTTTGAAAAAAAAAAATCAATTTTTTAATTTGTTATTTCTTTCAAAAAGCAAATTAAAAAAATTGCACATCTATTGAAAAGCAAAAGAAAATTGATTATCTATATTATATATCTTTATTAATATAAAAATATATATAAATTTAGCGGTCACTCTTTTTACCAAAACACTTTAAAATATAACTAAAAGATAATCAAAATAAATATAATATCAAAGATGCTTTGGTATATTAAATTTTTTTTATACTTTTAATTTTCAAAAACTATCCACTCTTATAAGAAAACCACTTATAACCCTTAAAAAAACTACCCTTATTAATAAAAAAAATTATTTCTTATTTATTTTTTAAACACTCACAAAGTAAGTGTAATCAATTCTAGTCTATACTATATATACTGTGTGTGGCTAAGTTAATATTATGAGATAATCGAACATTGATTCAGTAAATGAAATTATTTAAAAGTCATAATAAAGTTAAAACAATAAAATAAACGTAGAGATTTCTTATTTTTAACTTTTTTACATATGTAAAATTTTAAAATTAAAACCTATCCACTCTTTAAGAAACTACTCATTCTAAAAGAACTACGCACATATGTAAAATAAAAATTAAATGTTATATTTTCTAAGAACACACAAAGTGGGTATATCAAAATCTAGTCTATACCATATAATGAGAATAGTTGAGTTTGATGTCACTCTCAAATCATTGAGTTTAAAATTTTCTAACTTACTGATAGCATATATGCTAACTACAAATATAATATTGTTACAAAACTATTTTTAACTTTTTTTTTTGTGAAACTATTTTAATTTCACATCAATTATGTAATTAAAATGTAATTATTCACCATTATAAAGTACTATTTTATTTATTTATTTTAATTTTTGTGTTGAAAATAAATTTATTAATATAATTTATTATATATAATGAGAATGATTGAGTTTGATGTCTATCTCCTACCTCATTAACTTAATGAGTTTTAGTTCAAATTCATCTATGCCCCTAGATTTTGGTATACCCACAAGGCTGGGTTATAAGAGAAGTAAAGTAATGGATAGTTTTTTTTTGGATACTTAAAGTAGTGGGTAGCTATTTTTTATGTGTAAATATTTTTATAAAAATAAAATTAATTAAATGTTTTAATTATTTTATATGAGATGACATTTTTGTCCTTTATTTTGATAATTTTTTATTATTTAATTCACATATTTATGTTATTTCATAAATTGAATATCAAACTCAATCACTTATTTATTAATAATAAAGATATATATTAATGGTAAACTTATTATTATTAGAAGCTGTTTTTAACTTTACATTCACTATGTTATAGATACATAATTATCTACTATTTTATTTTTTTCTTCATTTATTTTTATTTTTATAATGGAATCAAAATTTCACATATTTTTGCTTCTGTCATAAGATCTAATAAATATAACATTGGTTTTTAGAAGAACACCTAAAATTTTATTGTTCATTAATTAATTAATTAAATATTGATATACTTTTACTAAATAATGAAATTGATCAAAATATTGAAATATTTTGGTATACGTGACAAACTAAAAAGAATTAAATAAAAACATTTAAAAGATGAAATCATTTAAGGAAATGAAAAATAAAATAGAAAAGTTATATACACCTAAAGAAAATTTGAATATAATAATTTACGTATGTTTAAACTTTTTTTCTTTTTGATGCATGTTTAGTATCTCATATAATATATATATATATATATATATATATATATGTATGTTTCTCAAAATTTTGATCAACATCATCATAGTAAAATTAATTTCTTTATGACTTCATGTACAATTAACTCAGTCAAAAAACATTACATAAAATTGAAACTCTAATTAAAACATGAAATATATTCAGGATATTTTATTAAAAACAAAAAAAAAAAAAGAAAGACAACTATCCATTAAAAAGAACTATTCTATTAAACATTAATTTTTAATTTTATTCTTTTAAAAAAATACATTTTTCACTAACAAAGTGATAAATTTTAATAGTTAAATACTTAATTGGTTCTTGTATTTTAGCTTGATTTTTAGTTGGTACCTAAAAAATGTATCAACTTACATTGTCATTCTGTCATACATATTAGTCCTTTGGACTAACATTATAATCAAATACTAGTGTAGTAGTCAGCTAATGAAAGCTTGACATGACATGTGACAAAATACCATGTCATTAGTGACATGTCATTATGAAAACAAAATTTTAAAAATAATAAAAAGTATAAAATAGAAAATTATAAAATTAAAAAGTTTAAAAATTTTTTGAGAATTTTTTATACTAATGTGGTATTGATAATGTAATATTTTGCCACATATCAAACTCTCATTTGTTGTTGTCAGTCTTTGACTAATGATGTTAGTCCAAAAAATCAACATACATGACGGAATAAAAGTTTAAATATTAACTTAATAATTTTTTTAAATACTAAACTAAAAATTAAATCATAGTAGAGGGTGATTAATATTTAACCTTCCATTAAAAGTGAGCCATACATTACCTGCACTACATGAATTTTGAACTTACAAGAGCCCAGCCTAATGGCTATATAATGGGCTTAATCCATCCAGACATGAGCGCCTTTAATCCGCCTTTTCAGTAAATCATGGGCTTTCAAATCTTATTAAGAAGTAACTTGTATTTTGGATCCACTTGAATTGAGTTTTTCAATATTAATTATATTTGTTTTCTCAACACAAAAAGATTATAATTCCAAAAAGATTATAATTCCTATAATAATATTTATTGAAAATAAATTTTTAATGTTTATGCTTGTCCAAGTAAACATATATATCATATACTTCTCCTCTTTTAATTATAATTAAATATATAATTTTTTCCAACTAAACAAGCTAAAAACAATTATGGTGATGGAGATAGTTCTTTGATGGTAGAATGAGGAAGAAATAATGTAAAGGGTAAAAAATGATGGAAGATGGAGGGATAAATCAAGTTCTAGGTTTGCATTAGATTGATGTAGTAATAAGAAATGTTATTATTACCGTGAGATGGATACATAAAAGCTTACTCTAAGTTACATGGAAGATATGAGAAATTGAGAAATTTCATGAAAGCTAAAGGGAAAGAGAATGAGAAGGGTAACGTTGTGATGTTAAATCATATGTCAATGTGCTTTCTAGTATTGACGAGGAAAAAGTTGAAATTTTGACAAGAGGAAGAGAAAAATATTAGAGATGTATGGTTTTATATTTTAATGCAAAGCAAGTTGTATTTGGGATAGGGATATAGGTTAAAAACACAAAGATTTGAATTTCAGATTTATTGAATATCATTTTTTAGGAGCTATTGTGTGAACCAACTCAACTAAACTTTGAGTTTGAGATGAATGACTTTTTTATTTTGCATGTTCTCATCATTTATGCACAAGCAAAGAATTGTTTTTAAGCTCGAAAAGTGCTATAAGCCAAGCTATATGGCTAGTAATGACAAAAAAATTCAAGGCGTTGGTAATTGTCTAATGGTTCGCCTGCATTATGGTATAGTGTCAATACATTTGGTAACGTCAGTGGGATATGTTCCAACTTCAAATTTTGTCAAGAAGTTTGATCTCTCTGGGAAAGTTAATTTGGTTCATACATATTCTACTTAAGGTGATGCATAAAGATTACAGAAGGTTCAAGGATTGTGACGAAAGGAATGAATAACTCAAGGAATTCATACAAGTTGTTTGGAAGTAGGCTTGACCATGGGTTACATTAGGTTAAAGTTTGAAAAATTTTTATTTTATTTGCCTAAGTTGGAAAGTCTATATTATTTTTTAAAAATATTAAAATTATTTTTATATTATTATTTATAAATTTTTATAACTAATTTTAAATAAAAATATTTTATTAAATAAATAGTAATCCAGATCAATCCAGATTACAAAACTCTCGTCTAGAGTTGACTTCATTCGAGCCAATCCTACCGCATTGGACGGGTAGCTTAATTCATAGATAAGTCTATTTGGAAGTAAGGAAGATGAGTTGATTTCTTCAATCAGATTAGAAGAATGATGTGAATTCGTCAATAACAAAGCGAGTGACTTTCACAAGCTTCCTGAATAGGTGGAGCTATTAGCTTAAGATAAGAGAATTTGAGTTAAGTGGAGATTTTTAGGTTTTTTACTCATTTCGTATTTGGTTGGTTTTTAACTTTTTACTTTGGTAAAAAAAACTTTGGGTTTTGTCAGATGCCTTAAATACGTGGTTATGTTTATAGTTAAGAACATGTTGTTTGGAGAATTGCAAAATGGGTTGAGATTATATTTATTTTTTTTTTTGTTTATTATTTTTTAATATATTTGTTATTACTATGCATATGTAGAAGATCTATTCATATATTGTAAAAATTATATTTGTAAATGATGATTAAATTTATATTAAATAATAATAGATACAGAGTCAACCTTGCAAAATACCTTGAAAGAGTGTTAGAGAGAGAATTGGATAATGGATTTTGGGTATGTTAGAGATTGTGAAAGAGATGGAAAAGAATCGAGATTGTAATTGAAACTTTGTCAATTAGATTTGGGATTTTTTTTTTTTAAGAAAATTGATTGTTATTTATTAATTTGGTTATTTTTTATCCACTTAAGTTTAATCATTTTTTATATCAGAAACTAGTCAATCTGGTTTCACAAATTTCTCTTATTTAAAAAATTGGAAAAAAATATAATAAAAATGTTGGGTTGACAGAAGTGAAAAAAAAAAAAATCAAGGCTCACAATTTTCATGCAAAGAATGCATAAAAAACTAGTCATAAGTCATCAAATATAGTCAATTTTATTTATTTATATAATTCTTTTATCTGTATAGCGAAATGCAAAGAGAAGGGTTAATAACGGTAGTTATGTTCACAGTCAAATAATGCGACAAAATATCAGGATAATGTTCATGGAATTAATCAAATTTGTGGCATCATTGTTTTGATGGTACTTATCTCCTTCGCTACTTTCCATTCATAAATATATATATATATATATATATATATATATATATTTTTGAATATTAGGTTTTGTCTTTCGGAAGGGAGTGTGGTTTTGTTTGCATAGCCAGAAGTAAATTAATATCACTAATTTCAAAAGTAAAATAATAGAAAGTAATAAATAATCTCATGTTGATTTATTGAATTATTTAATATTTAATAAGTTTAAAATTTAAATTTTTATATCTTTAATTCTTTTTTTGTTTAGATTACGATAAATTTTTTTTCTTTTCGTAAAAAATAAATAATACTTTTGTTTCCAATCTATTCCTCTTCACAAAGATTGGTCATCCACCTAACAGTGGAGTTAGAATGCATGTTGTGTTTTATAATTTTTTTTAATAATTGTTTAACCATGAATATTATATAAATTATTAATTATTTTAAAATTTTAAAATATAATTATAATATATATTAAATATATTATATTTATATCATATTCTTGTGTTGTTTTCAAAATAGTCTAGATTAAATTTTGGAGTTTAGAGGCTTAGTTTCATGCATTGCATGCTTATCAACATCTGATTCTATCAAAGTTCAGAGAAACAGTGTTTTCTGCTCTCGCGTGTTAGGTAAGATGTGTTGTTGTGTAGGGTAGGGTGTCTCAAAGGAGGATAGTTGAACCATAAATGTTGTCTACTTAGCTACTATCTAATTGGCCAAAACGATTAAGCATTTATATTAAAATGACTTAATTTACACATTATGAAAGTTACTTTGCTATACAATAAATATATATATAGAGCAATTAGCAAATGACATCAAACTCACAATCAATATTGCGATTATTATTATAATTTAATATTGCCACGTGAACCTAGGAGCCAGACCTCTGATTTTGATTGATGTTTAAGCACTTGAATTAATTGCTTTTTTTTTTTTTTTAATTTTCCATCACGGCTTGAAGCATTTGCATGCAAATAATTTTGAGTACAAAAAGATTTTTTGTGAACTGCATGGCAAATAAATGCCATTGGCAAATGGTTTCGGTGACAATGATATATCATATTACCACTTCCTATGTCTTTTAATAAAGGCCTCAAATTGCCACATATTTGTGTCTTTTGGTGGGAATTTGTGGCCTATAATCCACCCTTCAACAACTTTCCATCGACATTACATGCTAACTGCTTCTTTTTTTCCTTTTTACCATGATTATGGCCAACTTTAAAGAAGATGATTTATGGCAATTTGAGGTGGCAGAGATTTACGGCACAGGTTTTACTAAGTGTTAATTATCTCAAGAACGATACAAATTTTTTTAGGTTCTTGTGTCACAATCCGTACCAGTGCATCATGCTCGTGACTGCCAATTGAGTTAAACGAGAGAGTTTGGCAGTCTCGAGCACAGTCCAGCTCACGGATCATGAGGGCATTTATGTTTATGTGTACTTCCATATTTCAAATGTTAAGAATTAGAATCTAAGATTTCTTTCTCAAATGTCTATCAAGTTTAAATCTATAGAAAATGGATGGTCATTTTTATGACATGAAAGAGAACTATACTTAGTTACACAACTCAAGCCTAATTGGACTTAGCTTGTTAATTATCATCGGCAGCTAGTTTTAAGTCAAGGAAATTTTAAACTAAATAGAAATTATGATTTGAGATATTAAGACATCTGCCACTCTGAGTACATTGTGCAAAACGTGTAAATATGTTATATGTTATATTTTTTTATTAATCATATAAATATAAATATAATAATATAAATTATTAAATATGTTAAAATTTTAAATATTGAATAATGTTAATAAATATGTCCGGTTTATTACATTATTTTCATTTCTATTAGTATTACGTTCATATTCAATTTTATATCTTAATCAAAATGAATGCATTTACCTTTGGAGATTTTTTTTTAAGGAAGATGCGGGAGTTTGAAAATATAGTAGAGCGAATAATCTTAATATAAATATAATGGTTTTACTCTTAGAAGGGGAGTAAAGTTAAAAAGTGGAAATAAAAGAGAAAATAAAAAGAAAAAAATAAATTTTAAGTGTGATTAGTTGAAAAGAAACATGAGAAGAAAGAAAATAAAAAATTACACTTATTACTTAAATTAAATCGGTCCAAATTGAAAAAATTAAAAAAAAAGGGTAAATTAAATAAAGTATATATTTATAAGATTATTTATATTTTTAAAATTTTATTTTTTATTAATTTATAAAAAATATGATGATAAAATAATATTTTTTATTTTTTTTCTTATTTTTTATCATACTAAATAATGAAAAAAATTAATTTTTTTTATTTTTTTATTAAACACATCGATAAAAAAATTTTTCTTTTCATTTTTAAAAATTTTTCATCTATCAAATTTTTGGTTCAACCTATTAGACAAAGTTCTAAAAGGGTTCATTGTCAACACAGTGTAATTATTTTGTCTCCATTTTTCTAATTCAATCATTTATTCCAAGCTTTTGTTTGTACTGGCTTTTTTCTTCGTCAGTTCATCGATTCTTTTTACATCACATAGCGTGACTCCATGTATATCTTCTATTCACTGGGTAAAATTACATTAGATAATCGATTTATTAATACTATTTTTATTAATTTTATTATATTATAATTATATTTAAATTATTTTATATTTATATAAAATTTGATATATAAATAATTTTTATTATTTTTTAGATTTAATTATTTTGGATTCACGTTCATTTTATTGCTTCAGAGGCAATTACAAGTATGGATTATTCCATATTTAAAATGCCTCATATTTGAATTACTTTTTAGATTCAAAATGTTTTAATTTGATATGTTTTAAGATTAGAATAATTTTGAGTTAGTCAAAGTGTTAGCTATATTAACTTTGAATTAATCTTAATTTTGATATAAATAAAACTTAAGCTTAATTAGTTTGTGTTTGTATATACTCAAGTTAGTACTTTCTATGAATTATTTTGAAAACACTTTGAAATTAGTAAAATGGTTTTTGCCCTTGAACTTACTCAAAAATATGTTCTAAATGCATACCTTAGTATAAACTATTTTTGGAATAAATTTTATAATATTTTAAGTAATGAAAAACCTCTTAAAGTTAATTTTTTACATGAAAGTATAAATACACTAGGTGTATGCATTAATGTAATGCTTGACAATAGTTAAAATTTTATAAAACCCTCAAATATATCGATACATAGCATAATGTATCTATACATTAAGGATTGTCTCGATACATGGTTTTCTAGAGGTCACTTTTTGTACGGATACAGGCAATATATCGACACACACTTAAATGTATTGATACATTTTGGCAAGAATAAACGAGAATCACTCTAATGAAGTCTCCAACGACTATATTCTTTTACCAAACATTCTCAATGATCATATTCATGTTTAAAGCTATATATAAGCCTCTCCAACACCTACAGTGAGACGATGAATCAAGGGAAAGAGCTTGGAGTCAAATTTTGTATAGGATTGATTCTTCCTAACTTTGCATTCTTCATTTTAAATCTTTAGATATACAGTTTTTAAGCCAAAATTCTTATAAACACTTAGCTTTTAGAGATTTTATTTTTTTCCACCCAAGTCCTTGTAAAAAGAAGAGTTTCCTACTTCGCCATTAAAAAGAAAAGAAGGATTATATCTTAGCCATAAAAAATAAGGGATAAAAGTTCAATCTTAACCTAAAAATATAGAGAGTGTAAAAGTTATACATTATCTTTAAAAGATAGATAATTCAAGTTAGTGAATTGAAAAACTAAAGCAAATGAGATCAAAGTAGAGGGCGTAGGTAATTGAGGCCAAACTTCTGAAAATCATTGAGTTTGTTTCTCCTTTCCCTTCTCTGTAATTGTTTATTTTTATTCACCGACTTGTACTCCAAAATTTATTGCTTAGATTTCTCAAGTTCACTTATCAAAATTTTAATTTACAAAAAGATTTTGAGAAATTAATTCATTCCCTCATGATTTCTTTCACCACTAAAAGGTTTAACACATAATTTAAATTTTTACATATTAAAATTCAGATTTTACGAATTTTAGATTGAATCAATTTCAAGATCCAATTGTTGCATTTTTAGGTTACTTAAACTTTGAATTACTTTAAATTTGAACAATTTTTAGATTGCAACTGTTTAGAATTGTTTTAATTTTGACCTTTTTTTTTACTTTTTAAATATGTGTCTATAGTTGGTCGGACCTTAAAATTCTAAGAACTTGACAAAACTGAATAAACTTGGTACGTCGACCAAACTGATTGAAATATAAGTGAAAAATCATACTAATTGAACTGAAATTAATTAGTTCATTTGATCGGTTATTTTGATTTTTCATTCATATTAAATTGAGTTAAATAATGTTAATTGAATTTAAATATATTTAAAAAATAATATAATTATATATATTTAAATTAAGTACTGATTTATTCTATCAATTTGGTTTAAAAAAATACAAATCAACTAAATAAACACTTTAAATTAAATTATTTAACTGAATAAAATTAAAATATTAAATTAATCAAATTTAATTAATTTCAATCCATTTATTTGGTGAACTAAAATTTTGTTCACCCTTTTCCGCTTCTTATTACTATTTTCTCAATTTGGATATGACGTTGGACTTCAGCCTCCGGCTGATCCGGGTGATTTTTCCACCTCTACTAATAATTAGGGATTAGTACTCGCTGTCGGTCATCAGTGGTGCTGATAACTTAAAACAAGAAAATTAATTAAATGGCGGCTTTAAGAAAGAAGGTCCTGATCACGAATTTGATTACATTAATTAGTGGGGCCTTCAAGGCCACGCCGAACATCAGAAACATATGCATACTGCCGTGCCGCATGCCCTGGGAAAAGTTTCAGACAGCAAGATTCATAACATTACTAATTTAACATCATCATCTAAGCAGCCAGCGACAGATTACTTTATTAATTACAACCTGCGCATCTTCCATTCTTCTTCAAACTCCACAGCTGACGTGTTGCCTTCATAGTTTAAGGGCACTAAGTTTTGACATTGGCCATGCCACTATAAGAGGACCACTCCCAAAAGCAAAACCCCACCATTTTATAATTCTACACATGTAACATCCCGATTTCTTTTTGTTCTTGTCTTAGAATAACTTAAGGGTCAGGGTCAGGGTCAGGGTCAGGGTCGGCTACACCACTAGTTTTTCCGACTCTTTCTCTTTTTTATATTTTTTTTAAATAAAAGAGGTCATAAGAATATAAATATTATTTATTAAATTAAAAATTATTTTTTAAAATAATTATATAAATTAATTAAATTAAATTTTGATTTCTCTCATTATTTTTGAATTTAAGTTTTGTCTAATAAAAAATGAAAAGAGGTAAAATCGAAAAACTGATTAATTCAAAAATTAAAATTCATAACTACTTTACTGTACAAGTTCTTCATAAGTTAACTATTAATTTAATAACTAGTTTTCCATTTCATCCTTCCTACCAACTAAAGACTTAATAGTAATGCCATGATTAAATTAGCTTACAATTGTGGATTAGTGATGGCTAGCTCAACCCACTCTAAAGCCCACCCCCCCTATAAATATTCCTTAAATCATCCCACAAATCACATCTAGATTATTATTCTCTTCTCTTTAAGGAGTAATAGAATAGCCTTGTTTTGAGGGGCCATATAGTTAATGTCTTCCATAGGAGCGACCAGTGCCGAGGTTTATCTGATGCGCAAGCGGCAGAAGGAAAAGATGAAGAGAATGGAAGAGGAGAGAGGAAGGAGATCTGGTTCAGGAGAAAGTCAAATTAGTGGCACTGAAGAGAGAAAACCTGGTACGGTTGTTGGGAGGAGTAAGGTTCACCCTGGTCCTGCGCCCGAATCTGCCGGGGTTAGTGAAACACAGGGATCGGCCAATGCAGCTTAATTATCTGCACTGCTCCCCCACATTATGATTTTTATACAATATATGTATGTATGCATGTATGTATAACTTCTATATTACTGCATGGCTTTTCAGCTTGCGTTGATTTTGTGTGTGTATTCTGGATATGGGTTAATGGGAAAATGCTTTCGGTTCCTGTTTCTCTCTGTTTTAAACTTTTGGGTACTTTTACAGGTATTTTTTTTTTTTAGTATTATCTGCATTGGCTTGGCTGCATTGGATAGCAAGCAAGAAACATTATGGATAATTATTCATTAATTATGATCTTTTGGGCGGTTTTTTCGGTGTTTTTCAAACTTTAGAGGCACGAGTGATACGTATTTTTAGAGTATATTATTTTTTAAAAAAAATTAAATAAAAGAAGAGATATGTGATAATTTTTAAATTAACTTATAAAATTAAAAAAATTTCATAATTTTATTATCAATGTATAACTTCGAACTCCTTAAAAAGTATGAAATCAAACTAACTATATCAATTATATCTAATTAATTTTACATTCTCTTTTAGTTATAATTGAATAAAAGAGGTGCATCTGTAAAAACATTTGATTCAATGATTAATGCATGTTTCTTTTATCAAAAGATTACCTTTAAATACTTTAATCTCGATATAAAAAAAAAAAACCTTAGTCAAAGACATTAACATTGAAATTAAGAGTCAGCGATGGTCTAAGGTCACCTGTAAATTGCCTTGGACCAATGGATTCGGATGAATTTGTGTGGTATTTTAATTTGATAAGTAGTTCGTAATTTAAATTTTTTAGTACCAATATTTTTAGGATGGTCAATGGTCCTACGTACATACTTGGCCACCTCAAACTGAAGGCTCAGACCATAGAATTGGATTAATAGATTGATTTTTGAACTAATTTAAAGATGAACAATGTATATTTATTTATAAACAAAATACATAAATTGCTTATGTAATTGTAATTTTTATTTAAGATATTGATCATACTTGTTTTGATTGTTGATATTTGAAAATAATTTAAAATCTAAGGTCAATCCTCGGCTGCATGAAATTGTATGATTAATCCTAAAATTAATCTTAAAAAATTATAAGTCAATCTATAATCCAAAAACTTTAACACTGATCAGTAATTTTAATTTCAGGAGCCTCTGCTTAGACCATACTCATCCTTAATTTAAATATTTATAAAAATTAACACTTACCTATAAAACTGTAACATGTTTAGTTCAACAAACATGGCTATATTATAAATTCGCTTGTAACAATTTACTAGCTATAGATAAATAAAACATTAAATTTGACACCAAAGCCAACGAAGGAAGGGAAAGAGGAAGCGCTGCTCGCCTGCCTGCCTTTGGATCAACACCTGAAATGAAAAGTTTAAGCAGGCACTTCTATATATTAATATACAAGGATTCGAAGAGCAAGCGGCCATCCAGGTGGCAGATGCTGTTTTTTTACCCTTCAATCTTTTTTTTTCTTCATTTTGTTAGACTTGTCAATTAGGTAAGTCAGATTCATTTTGAGTTAAGTTAATTCGAGTTGAGTTATTTCAAATTTTTAAATTTTTAGATTTGGTTTATTTTGGTAACAGATTACTTCAGTTTTGAGTTATTTTGAGTTTAGGTCATTTTAATTTTAATTTATTTCGGGTTAGGATTAATCAAGTTTAACACTCAAATTAATCGGGTTTAGATCATTCTAGATTAAGGTTATTTTTGGTTCGATCCAATCTGGTTTAACACTTGAGTTAATCGGATAAAAGGGCCTTCACGTGTCACATGCTCTTTTCTCACCTTTTTTTTTTCGCTTTTTAAATTTTATTATTTTGGTTTCCTTTAGCTTGAAAAAAAATTGAAAAGAGATGAAATTCGTGCTAAACCATTTTGAGTATTTAAATTTTTGAGTCATTCTTAACTTTTGAATCATTGTAATTTCAGGTCATCTCGAGTTTAAGTCATTTAGGTTTTAGGTCATTTTGGTTTCAATTCATTTCAAGTTAAGGTTAATCGGATTTAACACTTAGTTTAATTAGGTTCTGTTCATTTTAGATTTGGGCTACTTTGGGTTTGGGTCAATTGGATTTAATACTCAGGTTAATCAATTCAGTCAATTGTATCTAACACTCAAGTTTATCAAGTTTGATCATTTTTTGGGGACATTTTCGGGTTATTTGTTCGGGTTATTTCAGGTTTGGACCATTTTGAGTTTAGGTTATTTCAGGTTCGGGCCATTTTAAGTTCAAACCATTTTTAGTTTGGATCATTTTAGAATCCAGCCATTTCTGATCCAAATTATTTACGGGTTTGAGTTATTAACTTTTTCCAACTAAATTAGGTCAGATCGAGTTTAGATCTAGATGGTTTGGTCAGATTTTTTAGAATTCAAGTTAGAATTAATAGTATAGCTAAAGATATCCACCGTCTATATTTCAAGTTCTAAATATTAATATATAAAGATTTCGAGCCCAAGGAGGGTTTCCACATGGCACCACCTTTTCCTTTTTTTTTTAATATTTTTTAATTCCAATAAATTTAAAACCAAAAGTACATAAGAAAAAAAAAAAGAAAGAGAACAGCAAAAAAGTACAATATTAAATTGATTAACTCGAATCTAAAATAATTTCAATCGAAAATTATTCAAACTCGAAATGAAGCAAACATGATAAATCTAAATTGACTCGAACAATTAACTCAAAATGACTAAACACAAAATGGCCAAACTCGATAAATCTTAGTATTAACCTGATTGACCCAAACCCAATGGCTCGAGTGTTAAACTCGATTAACACCAACCTAAAATGACTTAAATTCGATTAACTAAATGTTAAACCCGATTGATCTGAAATAAAAAATAATTCAAACTTGAAATAACATAAACAAAAAATGACTTAAAACTGAAATAACTTGAACTAAAAAATTTACTAACAAAAAATGACGTAATTCAAAATTAACCCGACTCATCAAATTAATAGTTCTAATTATTTTTAAGTTTTTCTCTTTTCATTTTATCTTAAAAATAAATTTTCTTTACCTAATTTTTTATTTTTTAAAATCTTAATCAATAATTCTTTTTACTTTTTTTATTACATATGTATTCTTATCTACATATATAACTTTCTCTATGCTGTGTTCTATATTCTTTTACTATCAATAGAATTAATAAAGTTTATACAAATTAATAATAAGTGTATACTTAATTTATAATTTTATTAATATTACATGGAAAAAAAACAAGCAGCATCACATGGGCAAAACAAGTTAATTATTAATGAAAAAGCTAACCTATTCAAATTATTCCATCGGGCTCTTCCCTCTAGCTATGAAAATATAGGATAAATAGTCCTTGCTCGTGACTATCGCCATGTTTGGTGTTTGGCCCCCGTTTTGTGAGATTATGTTTTTATATTAATAAATTATAAAGATATAAAATTAAGAATTCTAACATAATTAATTACCATCAACATCTAATAATGTCTCCTGAATCGAAACATTCATGATTTCATACATTAGTAATTTCAAAAACATTTCGACATTATATGTAAGAAAGTACGACAGATATCAAATATAATTCATTTAAACTATGTTCATATTTTTTTATTAGTGTAAGGAAGACAAATTTTCTGTGTTTGAAGTTATAGAATTTCATTAACATTAATTGGTGTTTAAAGTTATGAAATTTTAGTAACGTCAATGAGTATTTATAGTACATAAGAGATAAGGGGTAAGGGATCAAAATTAGTTTATCTCATATATATATACAAGAAATAAGAAATTATCTTATCTTATCTTATCAATAAAATAGATAAATGGTTAACTACAAATAACTTTGTTTACTATGTAGAAAGGGTAACTGTATCTGATTTATACAAAGAAGATAAAAGACAATTAATTTTTCTTTTCATTATTTTTAGGAATTTTAATGTCTTTCACAATTAGCATAAAACCCAGCAACTATATTTTTTTTTCATTTAACCTTTTTTTTTTTACTATTTACTGTCATTTTATTTTTGTTTTGATTTGGTACTTAGTGTAAAAAAAAAGAAATCTACCTCAACATTATTTTTTCAACATGTTAACTTTTAACAATCATTTGTTAATATAATATTTTTAACTCAAAAATTATTATTAAACTTTTGCCAAATAGAAAATTTAAAAAATTTAAAATAAATATAAATGTCAATAGCCATCTTACACCAATTTTTTTGATCAGAACAGCAATTTACAATAAAAGTCAACAGAAATTTACACTTATTAAAATCAAATAACAATTAAATTTAAATAAGACTAGCACTACAATAATTTTTTTTAATTCAACAATAATTATTAATTTTTAAGAAAAAAATGTCAAATAGAAAAACCCAAAAAAAAAATCAAATTTCAATGAAAATCAAAATATCTAGTGCCTGTTTGGCCTGGCTTTTTTTTTTTTTTTTGCTTAAAAGCTCCTTAAAAGTAGAAGTTAAGCCAAATAAGTTTTTCAAGAAGCTTTCAAAAAAATATCAGCTTATTTTTAATGAGTAAAATAAAGAAGAAAAAGAACTTAAAAAAAAAAAAACTAAAAATAGGATCTTTTTAAAAATAAGCTTGCTTTTTACATAATTTTTATTTTTGTTCCAAATATGTTTTCACTCATTACAAAGTAACTCGAGATTTATAAAAAAAAAGTTTATACAAATAAAATTACTAAACAACTCTAACTTTTTTTAAAGCTCTTTTTTTTTATATATAATAATCGCTTCATAATAACTTTTAAGTTAAAAAAAAGCAAGGCCAAACCTAAACCCTAATTTTATATAGCTTATAGATAGGAAAATCTATTTTATATTTAAATATTTATTTCAAAAGTAAAGAAAAAGAACTCTCATTTAAAAAAAAATCACATAACTAAATAACTCATCATGTATAAAAAAAAGTGCAAAATCTTTTTTTTATAAGAGGGTTATTATTAGATTGATTAATTTAAAAATAAAGAAAAATAAGTTGAAAATCTTTCTAAAAATGCCAGAACTTATATATATAAGTATAAAATTTTAATACCTTGAGTCTGTCTCCAAACTTGCAATCTTCAAAAGCCGCTTCAACATTCATGCCATCTTTTGTATAAAATTAGATTTTTGGCTGGAGGGCTTATATATATTCTTTCCCCTTTTTTTTTTTTAATTTTAATCATAAGAAATAATATCTCTTTGTAATTTTTTTTTAAAACCACGATATTTGTAATATTCTTTATTAAAAATATTTTTATCTAAGTAATTTTTACAATGAGTATCATTGAAAACATTAAATCAATAAAATTTCGATGATTTGTATATCATAATATATATATATATATATATATATATATATCTTTTAAAAAAGTATAAACAATGTGTTCGAATAGAATAATAGTCCGATAAGCTCTTGAACTTTACTCAAAATAGAAATAACCCATTGATTTTTATTGCATGATGAAATCAAAGCTTGACCTTTGAATTTAATATAATTATGCTGGTTAAATCTTACAAATAAATGAATAAAATCTAATTATTGCCTAGCATTCTATCAACTGCCTTACATCTAGTTCATCTAAATAAATTTAAATAATTTTTTTTGCAAATTATATCATTCAACTAAAAAGATTGTAATGAAAAATTAACTATTTTTTCACGTCAAGATTTTAATTATAAAAAAATAAATTTTCATAATATTAATATGATATAATAAAAGATCAAAGATTTATTTAAACTATATCTTAGAATAAATTAATAAAAAAATATAAAAACCACAAGACCCTTGCGGCTCATTGATAATTGTAATATAGTTGTGTCAGTATCAAACCCTATTTTGCATGGACTTTTTAATAATGACTTTCTTATTATTGTTCAACTCTTCATCCGTAAGATAAGACACACAATGTGTACGAATACTTCATCACAAAAGTTGACATGGTTGGAAGAATTAAAAAAAAAAATTTGGTATGCTACTTTTTGTGGTTTGATCCATATGTTTATTCTCTTATTTTCTTTCTACTTCTATCTTTGTATCTTAGAATACTCAATTTCTCTTGAACAATATCATTAATCCGAAATATGCAGTAGATGCACTGTATAAGGTGTTTAGGTTAAAACCATGACTATTAAAAATGGGTATTCTTAGTAAAAAGAAAGAATAAAAAGATTATTCTATTTAAATATAAGTACAATGATATTAAAATATTTTAAATTAAATTAATTAAATCAAATAAAACATATTCAAATACAAATAAGTTGATATAAATTTATATAGAAGTGAATAAATATATTTATGTATGGTATCACTTTATTTACATATAAATATTTATATATCGTTGATGTTTTTCTGGAAAGGTTGGAAAATGATTAGAATAGAGAGTATAGGTGAAATTTGAAACACAAAAAATAAAAAATAAAAAAAGTGTGAAAATTAAAAATTTTGAATCACGTTTCGATACTTAAGTTTAATTAAGAGCTGAGCAAAAGAAGAATAGAGAAAGGGAGAATAGAGAGTGTTCATTTCTCACCTCGAGACTTTCTTGCCCTTTTTATATCCAAGTGTTCTAAGAAATTCGTACTAAATGTCATTTTATTATTGTCTAAGTATGACTGATCGTCAGAATACTAGTCCTTTGATTGTAATGGTCATATTTGTCAGACGGTGTAAGCTGTTCCCACTGGTTCAAACATGAGCTGTTCTATCCAAAATGTACCGTCCAATGGTTATTGTTGGACAAGCGTTTCAATGTTTGGAGCGTGTTGTGTTACTCATTTGGGCAATCAAGCGATTGGGTTCGTAGAGTTTGGTCGATTGGATCCTAGTCGAGTCTGAAATCATTTTGGCGATTCATGTACTTCGGATATAACATATATATTTAAGATATTATTATAAGAGTATCTATATTTATTTATTAATTATTTTAATAAACACTCCAAGAAGTCAAAATTTAAAAAAAAAAAAAATCAAACACACAGATTCATACTAGTTTATGAGCCTGAATCCTAGTCCTAGTATCTTACAGCCCGTTTGGTTAATCGAAATGGAATATCTTCAACGCGTTCTAGTAGCCGCACTTGTTTGGTTGGCCGAATGGGTATTCAACAAACTAGTCATTATGACCTCATTTCGAGAACCACTGAATGGCCATTACAGCTTCTCCACCAAATCACTTTTTTCCTCCAAAAACGTCGCAACCCAAAACTCATCCAACACTAAAGAAAATTAACATTTACAATAAACAAATATCATCACAGAAACACAAACCAGTTATGATGAGAAAAAGAGAGGAGAGAGAAAATTAAAGGGAGTTTCTATTTTAGGCTGTTCTAGAAAGATTTAAGGCGTTGAAATTTGGTGGAGAGGAAGAACAAGGGAGTGGGAAGAACATATGTGAAAATCAGAGGGCGGGGCGTGGGGGAAGCGAGATTTTTTTGGTGGTTTTTTCTGTGTTAAAATTTGTAGATCTACAATTTTCTTGGGGTTCTTAGGGAAAAAAATAAGTGAAAAAAAAAATAGGAGGGTGAGATAAAGCTTTAGGCGGATTTTGAGAGGGTTCTGGGTTGATAGCCAACGGTGGATGACGACAACGGTGGTGGGTGCTCGTCAAATTCTAGAATGAATGATGCTTTCTAGGCAAAACATGAATATCAAAGAGAGAGAGAGAGAGAGAGAGAGTTTGATTAGAGAGAGAAAGTTACTAAAAATGAAAAAAAAAAAATAGGTTTATATATTTTCAAATAAACTGTTTTTTTATACATTATATATAAATATTCTCTTATAAATAATTTATTATATATGAATAATTTATACAGGGATATATTATAGATTGAATAATATTATATGAAATATTTTTCTAAATAATATTTTAAGTTTAATTTATTAAAATATTTGTTATAAATAATAATTTTTTATTAAAATATATTTATAAATAATTTAATTAATGTATTTTTATAATTTAATATTAAATATAATTTACTTAAATTTCTATAAATAATCAATAATAATATAATATAATATTATTTGTTTGATTCAAGAGTAATAATCTTAAATTGCACTTATCCTTTATGTATTCCTTAATATCACTTTACTCAATCAAATAATATAATATTATTATTTATTTATTAAATTCAGTGAACTAAATTACATAATATTTATTATTTCTTTATTTATTTTACTGAATTATTATTTTATTCTTTCCTATTTCATTTCAGTACATCAACTTGTTAGCACAACTGACATAAAAACTTAAGATAGCAGCCATGTTTCCAAAAAGCGAAACTCGAAATGGAATGTAATTAACGCCAACTTACCTTTGGTTTTTCAGTTCAACAATCTCCATAAAAATAAAAATCCATCAATTGAATCAAAATTCTAAAGAATCCCACATCAAGGAAACACTTATAACTTCCAAATTTTAGTTTTAGTACCCTTTCTCATTTCAATGGAATCCCAGGGGCAAAGCCCAGTTGTGCTAATCACAGGGTGTTCCCAGGGTGGAATAGGACACGCTCTGGCACGAACTTTTGCAGACAACAACTGCATAGTGGTGGCAACAAGCAGGTCTTTAAGCTCCATGCCGGACCTGCAACAAGATCCCAGGTTTTATCTTCAAGAACTCGATGTTCTATCAGAGCAAAGCGTCCAAGAAGTCATTTCCAATGTAGTAGATAATTTTGGTCGTGTTGATGTCTTGGTTAATAACGCTGGGATCCAATGCGTTGGCCCTCTTGCAGAAATCCCTTTGCTTGCCTTGGAAAGTACATTTAATACCAATGTTTTTGGTAACGATAATATCTCCTCTTTTTTTCTTTTATTATCTTTCTGCCATTGAAGTTGAGCGACATGCATTTCTTAATCATTTCTTTCATTGTTTGATATTTTTTCTTTTCATTTCTTTTCTATTTTTTTTTATGTAGCTGGAGAATTTGTGGGCATGCTTGTCTATGTTGCTTTCAATCTTCCATACCTATGTGTAACACATATTCGTATATGGGTACAAATGTATGATCCTTTAAATATATAAAAAAAAATTTAAATATTTTAAGCATATTATATTAGACACATATTTGTATTCGAAACTCACCTCTAGTCTGAGTAACTTAGATGTTTGTTTATAGCCGGTAATCTATTGGTTTGACTTGTGCTACTTAGGTTGCCTAGTGAAGAAGTGAATATCCCCCGCTCATTTGGTTTAGTCTGCCATTCATATTTGAAAGAAAAACTATAGTACGTAATCTTTGTACTCAAATGAAAATCTGAATAGTTAGTGTTGTAAAGTGAAATTACTGGTCATTTTTTTGGGTCTTGATTCAGCTTGTATGTGAAAGACTCATATTAAATTGATATTTTTGTTAAATAATTGAGGCAGGGATTTATGATCCCAGGAGCTGTATAGAGAGTACCATTACACAGTTGTGTTCATGGATCCACCATGCTTTAATACTAACTGAGGCAAGGATTTGAGGAATTGGACTGAAGGCCCTTCTTCCTTGTCCGACTTCCACCCACACTGTTGGGCGAAATATTGGGTTCGATTTGTATGGATGCCACTCTAGTTTTTCATATGTTTACAATATTGTACTTCGATTACAGGTTCGATGAGGGTGGTTCAAGCAGTTGTACCTCACATGGCATCTAAGAAAGAGGGAAAGATTGTCAATGTTGGAAGTGTTAGCGTCATGGCACCTGGGCCATGGTGTGGTGTCTACACTGCATCTAAAGCAGCTCTTCATGCGCTAACTGATACTTTGAGGTTAGTTTAAGATTTACATCTGCATAGAAAGTTTAAGATTTACATCTGCATAGAAAGTTTAAGATTTACATCTGCATAGAAAGGAAAGGCTAAAAAGGCAATTCATTAGCTACCATCCAACTTCACCAGAAAAAAGACTTGATTTTTTTTCTTGGAATTTTAAGGCTTTCAAATCTTGGCATTAGTTTCCTTTCAGGGTTGCATTTGGTTTAAAGCAATTGAAGATAACCATTCGATATGCACATCACATATTTCTATACATTTGCTGCCTACGACAAATGTCTATGATGTATAGAGTATCTTGTACGGTGTCAATACCCAGATATTTATTACTGATTTTGTCATTTTTAGATGCATGGGGATATATTTATTTTTTGTTCCAAATCAGATGATGACATCTCCCAAATCTAGCAAGAATGCAGTCATATATATATATATATATATATATATATATATATATATATTCATTCTTATGTATGCAGATTGGAACTCAGCCATTTTGGGATTGATGTCATCAATGTTGTCCCTGGAGCTATAAGGTCAAATATAGGGGATTCTGCCATTGCTAGCTACAACAGGATGCCTGAATGGAAGCTATATAAACCATTTGAAGAGGCAATCCGAAGGAGAGCTTACTTCTCGCAAAGATCCAGGTCGACGCCGGCAGATGTGTTCGCAAAGGATGTGGTGAACGTGGTGCTGAGGAAAAATCCACCGGCTTGGTTCTCATCCGGTGATTATTCAACTATCACGGGAATCATGTACCATTTGCCAATTTTTGTTAAGGATTTCATTGTTAGGAAAGCAATGAAAGGTTGAGTTCTTCTTCAACCTGTCCGAACTATAATGTCGTTAAGTGATTTTCCTTTCTGTGATGTTTGAATGTCGCAATAACATGGCGTTTTAACCTCTATAATCAATGGAACCTTTCAAAGATTATCTTTCAAGATTTTTCTGGCATTTTCTAGTCGTTCTGCAATTGAAAACTAAATAAAGGAAGAACCAACATCTGCATCATGGAATTGCTAATTCAATTCTTGCACATCATAGATGACACTTAAACAATGGGGAGAGAAGAAAAAAAAATGTAGCACATTCTAGTTCAACTCATTCTGCAGGAAGGAAATTGATAATTCTTGGCTCGTCACTAGTTGCTCCTGGAACCATTGCTATGATTATTCTGAGACTTCTACAAATGATTACCTCGAGAATTCCAATTTCTCACAAACAAAATTTCAAAAGTTTCATCTGCCTAATCTAAAAGATCCTATTGACTATGAATGAGGCGGATGACCATAGTACACCATTCCCGGTGGTTGAAGAGGCCGGAAACTAGGAGGCACAGGTGGTTGCTGAGTTAAGGGTAGCAGTTGCTGCTGAGATAAAGGGGATGTTTGCTGAGCTGAAGCTATCGGTTGCTGCTGAGTTATCGGCAACGGTTGTGGTGTCAAAGGCACCATCGGACTGACCATATAGGGAGGAGGTGGTGGTGGTGGTCCAGGTGCCAATGGTGGCATGCCACCATAACTACCATAAGTGGCTAGCGTTCCCCCTGATGGCTGCAAAAACTGTTGTGAGGCCATGTTAGGAAGCATGTGATATTGAGCTTGAGAGCTTGTAGGTTGGCTTTGCATGGCTGGTTGAGGGACCAGGACTGATTGATAAGAATGGTTTATTGGAGCAGCAAGTGCTTGCGCTGACATCAATACATTAGGATCTGCAACTGGCATTGACTTCTCCAATTTCAAAATCGCATCAGTGACAGAACTGACAGGTGCAGATGTGAGGGAGTTCAACTGCGTCGACGCCTTTGTTAGACCAGCATTTTTTGCTTCTTCAGCTGCAAATGTAGAAAGAACAGAATGCATGATCATTTGTGAGGAGCTAGAAGCTGCAAGCTTGTCCGCAACCTCAGCTGCAATGGCTGCAGCAGTCCTCTGAGGTGTTTCTCCAGCTTTTGCATTGCCATAAATTGACAGAATTGCTGTAGCTGAAGATGTCGACATATAATCTTCATCACTAAGCCGCTTCCGCATGTTACGGGCTTCCTCTGCCTGTGCTTGTGCTACCTACAATTGATTATAGATCTATGTTAAAACGCGTACACAACAAGAGATTTTGTGATTAGCAGGAACAAAAATAAACTCACACCCAGAAAATTTGGACCAAAACTTTGGCACTTAGACGCCCAATGCAACTATAGCAAATTGTCTGCTCATTTATAAATTACAATCTCTAGTATCCTTTTAGGTACACTTTGCAATTCCTAAACTGCATATAAACTATCTGCAACGATTTGCAGCTGCTATACATTTCAGAAGACTTCAACCATAGAAGAGCAGCATTTTTTTCTATGAAAACCAAATGAGATGCATTGAACTTCCCAAAAGCATTACCATTATCAAATTCTATGCCGGTCAAGGAAAAAAAAAAAAAAAAAAGGTTCAACTGCAAGCATATAATCTCAACTTCCAGTTTCAAGTTCCCCCTAAACTTCCAAGAGTTAATGAACTTCTTAGTCTAAAACCAGGACATAAGTTTCAACTATTTCTCATAGGTCAAAGGTGTAGCATCTTAACATTGGAAATAAACAACATCCAGAAACTGACATGATATCAACATTTATCAGAAGAACATAAGAAATAAAGTGTTCATAGGATCAAATAAATTCTCATCTTTCCTATTGCATCTGGAAATCAGCAAAATACATAAATATATAATAGAATTATCAGAATATACACCTGCATCTGCGTTCGAACATTCTCCAACTCGGATTCCTGAAAAGAATTCAGAACACAAGACAATGCTTTATGATCTCTCCATCATTCAAGTAAGTATGAACATTTTCACATAAAAAATTATGGAATATGCAGGTACCTGTTCATGAAGAGCTTCTTTTAACTGCGATACAAGTGCTGCTCTAGTTGCTTCAACTGACTTGAGTTTCTTGATGCACTCTTTCAGAAGATTTTCTTCATCTTCTAGTTCTTTGGACAAAGTTATTCTTTTTGGGTCTTTTGCTGCAATGTAAAGAGAATTTTAGATGACAACCCCTTTTGAGAATCCCATCATGAACTTTAAATGTCTCCTAGGAGAAAAACATAACCAAGAACACTACTCAGGTCAACAGAGCAGAGATTACCAACTGTGCAGGCAATATCCACATCTTTTTCCATCTTCCTTACACGATGAACTGCTGACTTGCATTTACTCATCTCTTCATCTTCATTTGGCTGCTCGGTAAGCATCAGATGAAATGCCGAAACTATTTTTTCAGCTGTGCCCCCAATTGACAACTTCTGATGTGAGAAGCAATAAAAAAGAACAGAGAGAATTTGTTTTCATCATATTAGAAAAAGAAGAAACTAGAAAACCATTTGAAATAAAGTACGCAAACAAAACAAGTAAGCTTTGTAATAAGATGAAACTTCATGATACAAGGGGAATAAAAAAAGCAAGGCCCTCAATCTAACCGTTTTGATGGATCTTGAGTCCCGCTTCACAATTCTGACAGAGGAAGAGCGTGGACGTTTTTTGCTTAATTCTAACAGTGGAGGCACTTCTTCACCAAGCATCACATCTTTTAGGCTTCGGGCACGGGACCCAAAGACTCTTCGTTCTTCCCATATACCTACCTAACAATTTATATTGAAAAGCATAATCATAACAGCTTACTTCACTGTTCATAAGAAAATGGATTTACTGCAGCAGAATTGACTGAAATCACTTATTAGCATCACAAAAACGTGTACGCCTAAGAAACAAGTAGAATAAGCCATAATTTTGGGTATTTGTAGTTATTTCCCAAGTTAATCCACAATCTAAGTGAACATAAATGGACCCAAAACCAGATGGAAGCATTCAGTGATCTAAACATATTAAAATATCAGAGGGTAGATCGTAAATATTATTAAATAATATACACTATGATAAATAAAACTATAAACCTCAACCAATAGCAAATTATCACTTTCATTTAAAAATAGTACACTTATGTTTTTCAGATGAGAAAAGAAAAAGAGCCATGTCATCTGTATTTTAAAAGCCCCAAAACGAAAAATTACCAATCTAGAAACCACATTCTTTGCACGATCATCACCATTCTCTAGAAGGTCTTTTAGAGCTGCTGGGAGGACTTTCCAGAACTCATTAACAAATTCATTCCCTTTACGTTTGCTGTTCTGTAGAATATCATTGGCAAGGTACAAGAGGGGGACTTTCTGAACCATCTGTGAGCTGTGAAATTGTTTATCCCATGTTGCAACAACCAGTTCTGCCTTGCTCTGGTGAAATATACACCAATGTGACAACGCTACGTAAAATAGGTCAAGGTAAAATGCTAAACGAAATACAGGACCAATCGCTAGCACAATGATATTACCCAAAAGATGATTAGACAAATGACATAAATTTTGCAGTTAAAAAGTTTAAGCTTTACTAAACTTGAAGTCAATGCTGATATGCAAAATTCCTAAGTCAGAACAACAAAATCATTAAAATGAATATCATCATGCAGTTAAAAGTCAAATAAACTCAAGCTAAATTTAACAAGAAAGGCTTCAATCTGCTTTAAATTTCGAAAACCACAGGTCTACTAGGAAATTTGTACCATAGCCTTTTGCTTCCAGCATTCTGAGTTCAATAGTTAATGCCATTCTATTGTCTCAGGGTTGTCATTATGACTCACGACTACTTCAACAAGTCGAAAAGCAGACATATACAAGATTGTGCATCTAAAATGATCAATATCATCCAAATGCTGTATTGTTAAAATTTTTTTCACAAACTACATCAATTTATAATCATATTAACAGTTGTTACCATCAAACAATGCATTATGAAATTAAAATTGAAAATGATGAGAAAACACAAATAAATTTAGAAAACGGACACAAGTATAACCAAGAATCAACAATGATTAGATTTTCACAGTTAACTTCAATTCCCAATCAATCAACTAAAAAGAGGAAATTATAAAATGAATACAGGTAAGACTGAGCTAGGTGGCAAACTAGCACAAAAGGCAAACTCAAACAAACTTGGGATCACCATTACTTTCACCAAAAACTTAACCCAGAATCCAATGAAAAATTCTGTCTTTTTTACATAAAAGCGCATCAAATTAGATAAATCCGCATTGAAAAGCAATAAAAGCAAGCACAGAACATAGAATTCGTAACGCTTTACTTCTCTTCTTCTCAGCTAATACAGAGAACTTCAAGCAGTTAATCAGACTAAAAACAGTTTTGAGAGAGAGAGAGAGAGAGAAAAAAAAAAAAGGATACTTTCAATACACTGTTGAGTGCTGTTGAGCTTGGATAGCTTATCTGCAAGTATCTGTTCACTGAATATACTATTCATCCCACACCCACCAAAAAGCCTAAAACACTGCACAAATTAGAAAAGAAGAGCTTTTTTTTAAAATTATTTTTTTGGGTTTTTGCCCCTCTGAAATCAAATTTAAAAGAGAAACAATAAAAACCCTAATAATTACCCTAATCGAAGGAAATTTGGATCTTTAAACCCTAAAGCTGAAATGGAACAAAAAGAGGGTTCAACTAGGAAACCGCAAGACGGCTATTTCCAAAATTAATGAAATGCAGAGATTGGAGGGATTTGAAAAATCAATGGCCTGCATGTCACATAAACCCTAAAACCGAAAGAATAATTTAGAGCGACGAATTGAATTAGAAGTCCATGAAATTTACAACAAAATGGATGCATAGAGAAAGAAAACCTAGAAAAAAAATTTCCCCTTTTTTCAGAGAAAGGAACGAAGAGAAACGTTTCAAAAAGAAAAGAGAGAGAGAAAAGGAGGTCAGGAGCAGCGGTGAAGTGAAAACTGTGAAAGACTGTAAATTTCGGGCCAATTTGGCGCAAAACTATGAAGAGTTAAAGAGTTTCTTTGTTTTGGTTGGGGGGGTGGGGGAGGATTTGAATAAATAAACTGAACCAATTGTTCACACCTACAGTTCTTTTTTTTTTTTTTTTTTTTGGTATGTCTATTTTTCTTCACAATTGAATTCATTTTCCTTTTATGGTCTCCTATTTACCATGGAGAGGAATGGACAATATACAGGTTTCTTTTGATGGGGTAGAAAAATATTGTAAATAAGTAAGACGAGATATTTTAGAAGGACGATAAAAAGAAAGATCGAAGTAAATGTTGAAGAATAAGTGCGATAGCAAATAATGATAATAAAAATTGTACATGATTAAAGATAATACAGTGATTGTAAAAATTATAAAAAAAGTTGCATATGATTTTTAATAATCAAAGTTTGTCGAATTATTAAAATATATTAAATGAAACTTTTTAATTTTTATTTATAATTTTTTTAAGAGTAAAAAGTTATCAAAAAATCATTCAGATAAAAGTAATAAAAGTAATACTTAAATAATGTTTTAGTTACGGTGAAAAAAAGGACATAAAAGCACACTTAAAAATGTAAAAGGAAAACACTTATATTCCCAAAAAAAATTAAACTTTTAAATCTCTACTTATAAAAATTCAAGCCATACTTATTTTTTTTATCTTAAATTAAAATAAACCCAAGAATCCTAATAATCTTTTAAGTTTAACTTCATAAATACTCACGTATCTTTAGATCTTGCTAGCCGCATTATAAGTTATGTTTATCACATTATAAACAAGCGACTAAATAGTATTGGAAAGTTGAAAATTTGAAGCGCTACAGTGCTATAGTACTCGAGCACAATGAACTTTGCCATCTAAGAGATATGGCTGGGAAATCTATAACCTACTATTATTTTTGAATCATAGGACTCAAGCAGCATTTTTTAAATTTATAAGGATATTTTCATTCGACTATTAAAGGAATAATTTCAGAAAAAAAACAGATTGATAATTATTATAAAAAAGTAAAATTAAAAAAATAATTACAAAAAAGAAATAGTAAAATTTCAAGAGGTATTTTTTAAATTTATAAAGTTATTTTCGTCTTCAAAAAAAAAGATTAATAATTATTATAAAAAAATAAAATTAAAAAAATAATTTAAAAAATAGTAAATTTTAAAAAATTAATTGATAATTAGTACTAGGATATTTCTCTAACAGAAGAATTTAAAAAAAAAATAGATCATAATTATTAAAGAAAGTAAAATTGGAAAAAATAATTTAAAAAAATAGTAAAATTTTAAAAAAATAAATTGATAATTATTAAAAAAGACTAAAATTAGAAAAAAATAATTCAAAACAAAAAATAGTAATTATTAAAATTATTAATAAAAAGACTGTAATTATCATTTTACTCTTATTTTTATTTATTTATTATTATTTTTATCCTTAAAAAATAAACAGTGTGGGT
>JBBYHM010000006.1:12114630-12125001 GCA_038381775.1 Adansonia rubrostipa
CAAAAATAGTTAACTTAATTATAGCAAAAATTATTTTAATCATTACTAAATAATTTATATTTAATAATAAAAATTGACAATATCCTAATATTTCAATAAAAAATACTAATACAATCAAACTAATTTTTATCCTTTTATGATAAAATATCTCAAAAATCAAATATAAAAATCAAAATAAATATTATGTAAAATAAACTGCAATCAAGATAAACAAACTTCAACAAATGAAAATAAGGCATACTTTTAAAAATTTAAACTTATATAATCATATCGAAATTTACTTTTACGAATAAAATTAAATCATACTTTCTAAAAAACTGCATAACTCAATTGCTTAACTTTCAAATAATATTCTGATTGAAACCAAAATAATTTCTCCCGTATCTCTTCTCTCACGAAGAGAATAGAATCGAGGGAGCTCCTTTTATAAGGAGCCCCCCGTGCTAAGTGCTCATCCTCGAACACTTAGCAGGGTCACTCAATCAAAGAGCCATGACCCTCTGCAAAGGGGTACAAGCGCTATTGTGCAACGCTCGTGAACCTTAATTATATATATAAATTAAAAAGTGTTAAAAAATCGATCAATGAATTGCTGATTTTTCAACACATTATAAAAAAGAAAATCCAATTGCATTGTTGGGAAATCGACCAATTAAATGTTGATTTTTCAACATTTAATTAGGAAATCAGCAATTAATTATCGATTTTTTAGTTATTATTAAAAAAATAGCACATAAAAAAACAGTTTGCTTGTAAAAAAATAAAAAAATTATTAAGAAATCGACATTTGAGTTGCTGATTTTTCAACTAAAAAAAAAATTCTTATGTTAGGAAATCGGCATATTTGAGAAATCAATACATTAGATGTCGATTTTTCAATACGTTAAAAAAAAATTTTGATGTTAGTTGTTCCAAATTTCCAACGTGTGCAAAAAAAATTTGATCGAGAATCGAGATATCAACTCAAAATAAATTTATTTTGATAAATAATTTAAAACCATGAATAAAAAAATTTTAATAAAAAAGCCCATAAAAAAAAAACCAAGTAATTGGGTAAATTTCGACAGTTCGACGCTGTAACTCGCGCGCTATTGTACTTGCAATTTCGACTCCAAGTTCTTTCTTCCAGGCCCCCAACGGCAATTCCCATTTGGCACCCTCCTCAGCTCCCCGGGACAGCGATCGTGAGTCGCCGCTAACCAAAAGACAACTTGTTTCAATGCTAAAAGCCCTAAACGCCTAAAGCCGAAACAACTCCTCCTTTAAAGCCCTAACTTCCTTTTCCCTGTCATTTCCGCGAACACCTTTACCGCAGTATAGATTCAAAATCCCAATTACTCTAAGAAAAAGGGAAAAAACCAGCAGCATGCTTCGAAGGTCAATTTTGGAATTATCACGTCACCGAGGGACTCCTCGGAGAATACCAAGGCAGATTATATCCCAGGTAAATTTTAACTGTTTTAAGTTTCAGTACGAATTTTCGAGTTCCAATGGACTATTTTGTTTTATAATTGTTCCGTTTATAATGCATGGTGAAAATGTAGTGTTCATCACCGTTTATTTATTCGAGAAAGCAATTTTCGACCTCTCCTGGCAATAATGCTACTCCAAAACCTGGTTCAACCGGAGGTCCGCCTGAATCGAAGAGTGGGTTTTCAAAAGTTGTCCTTGGAAGTGCTCTTATTGTTGGTGCTGCATTGGTTGCTTACCAAGCTGGATACTTAGATCAATATCTTGGTGAACTGCCCAAGGATTCTATTGATACGACGAAAATTGGTTTTGAGGATAAAGTTGAAAAGGATATCCAAGTTGTTTCTTCTCATAATGAAGAAATGAAAAGATCAGCTCCTTATGTGGACTTGCACGAGCAAAAAGATGCAGCACGTATCGATCTTCCTCCTCAGCTTGAAACTCCGAGTGAAACCCCAGGTGTAAACGAGTCTAATGTGGAAGGTAAGTCGAATGAATCGAATGAGACACTTGGAGATAGTACAGCGCCTGGACTGGAAAAGCCATTACCAGAATATTCTCAGAGCAGCTTGCCATCTGATGATCACAGTGCAGATGCTGCTGCACCAGCTGAGGGCAATCTTAAAAAGGCTGAGTCTAAAACTGCAACTGCATCGATACTAAACAAGGAAATTCAAGATGTTCCACTGGATACCAAATCAAGTGCATCCTTTGGAGAAAAGGAGACGAAAACTTTAGCACCTCATACTGCTGCAGACAAACTGCAGGTACTTTTTTTTTTTTTTCTGGCATCTCATATTTATCTTGATACTAATCGCTTGGGCTTATAGATGTTATGAAATTTTGAAGAATAGCCCAGCATCCAAGCTTATTCTATCTTCTCAGAATAATGTGAATGCAAGCTGAACCATTGTTTGTTACTTGTAACTTGCTAAGCATGAAGCACTTCGAATACCTTTGCGTTTTTAAATGATTAGTATCAAGTGAGGTGGCACAGTACTACCAGCCTGTTCTTTAGGCTTTCTGTACATTCCTAAAATCAATACTGGAAGAATACTATCTTTATCAAGGTATGCTTATACTGCACTGGCTCAATATAAGATGCACTTTTGGTGTTCTGCTGTTGCAGGATGAACCAAGTCCAAGTGCAGAGGCGCCTAGTTTAGCCCTTGAAAAAAGCCAAATAAAAACTGTGCCATCTCTGCATCCCACTACAGAAGGCATATCTCAGGTATCTTTGTTTCCCTTATTGGTTTCTATTCTTAACACCCTACATATGTGTTGTTTCTGATTTGTAACCCTATGAAATTGCTACATGAACCGTTGTTATTCTTTGAAGGTCAGTCATTGAAACTTTTTAAAACTTTCCTGGTCTATCTGAGCTTTATAGGGAGGTTTGATCCCCAAGAAACTAGCTTAGAATTGCACATCTGAGGGATTAAAGCTTATTTTATTCCTTTGTGTTTAATTGGGGGAGACTGTCAACTGAGGTGGCAAAGCACAAGCAGATCCTGTTCTTTGTATTAGGATATACATATATATATATATATATGTATGCATACACATACATGGATATACATATACATATATATATGTATATGTATATGTATATACAAACAGAGCTCGTGCTTCAGAATGACAGCTTTATAGGGAGGTCTGATCTCCTAAGAAACTGGCTTAGGGTTGCAACGTCTCTTTATTTCTGTGTTTAAATGGGGAAGACTGTACCAGCCTCTTCTCTAGGCTTTCTTTCCTTTCCTATAATCAATAATGGAGGAATACTATCTTTATCAAGATATACTTATACTGCACCGGCCCAATATAAGACCCACTTTTGGTGTTTTGTTGTTGCAGGAGGAACCATGTAGAAGTGCTGAAGCCCCTAGTTTAGCTCTCGACGAAAGCCAAATAAAAACTATGCCATCTCTGCATCCCACTACAGAAGGCATATCTCAGGTATCTTTCTTTCCCTCATTGGTTTTTCTCCTTGACACCCTACATTTGTGTTGTTTCTAATTTGTAACCTCATGGAATTGCTACATGACCATTATTATTCTTTGAAGATCGGCGAGTGAAACTTATTAAAACTCTCCTTGTCTCCTTGATTTATCATGTTTCATTGTGGAAATTACTGAGTTTATGATGTTTTTCAGCACATTGTTGGTTTAAAGGATTAAAAGAAGTATGATTAGATGGTTTCTTGCCACTTTATGTGTGAATATAAATGCTAATGATTCAGAGGCTCTTCAGTGTTTGTAGATACATAGCTAATGCTTCAAAATGACAAAGAACCACTGCATTTCCCTTTTCTTTTTTTTCTAGGCAAGGAAAGGCTTTATAGGGAGGTTTGATCCCCTAAGAAACTGGCTTGGGGTTGCAACATCTCTTTTATGTCTGTGTTAAAATGGGAAAGACTATCATGTGAAGTGGCAAAAGCATGAGCAAATCCTGTTCTTTGTGATTCACTTCATATATATATACATATATATGTATATGTATGTATGTATGCATGCATGTATATGTTCTTTCTTCCTCATCTTTATCAGACTTGATACAAGCTACATTGTGCTCCTTTGTTGCAGGCTAAACCAAGTAAAGATGTGGAATCTCCAGGCTCTCTTCTTGACGCCTATCACCTTAGGGAAAAGGCAGATGAAAGCTATTTAACTTCTCTAAATAGAAAATATGAGCAGCTTTCTAAAGAAACAGAGGTTAGTTACCTATTTGTTGTTTTATACATACGATAAGGGAGACTGTCAACTAACACTATTTTTTCATTCTTTTTAACACATTAGGCTTCTGGTACAGCAATTGAGGAACTAAACGAGGGATATTTATTGAAGGATGGAAAATTAGTTCTCAATTTCCTCCAAGCCATTCATGCTGCTGAAAAGAGGCAAGCTGAACTGGATGCTTATGCTTTTGCTGAAGAAATAAAAGCTTTGAAGGTTTGAAAACTATCTGGATTCTTAAATATTAATATCTGCAACTTTATTTTGGTCATGCCTTACAGTTTTGTTCATGCTTTTCTTCTTTTGCTTTTTCTCATTAGGAGAAATATGAAAAGGAATTAAGGAATTCAAGAGCCAGGGAACTAATGCGTACAGAAGAGGCAGCCATATTAGATAAGGTTATAGCTGTTTTCATATTTTCATTGTTTTTACTATGTTATACGTCTCATGATTGATTGCCCGCTCTTTGTCATTGCTTCTTAGCTCTATGCAACTTTAATTTCTTACTTGCGTACCGTTGGCTGATCTATTCCTGTTTGAAGAGGCTCATAAACGGAACGTCCCGAAATAATACTTGGGGCAGGAGATTCAATTAGCCGAGATTCATGATGCCACTTCCTCTTTTCTATTGCTCTTGCTTTGCAAATCCATCACTTATGTCATAACCCACTTTAGACTTTTGTTTTTATGGTATCTTTCAAAATTATTTTTTTCATTAACTACCAAAACTTCTTGTTCTTATACTGGCAAGGTGCCTTCCTTTGTCCTTTTTTGTTGCTATGTAAAAATTGAAAGTTAAGGTCTTCCCTGTGTTCATCATCACAGTAATTTCTTCCTTCATGTCTTTTAGCGAACAAGGAAAAATATACGTAATTTTTCTTTCTCCTTTTGTGGTATTTGTTTTTCTGATTTCTTCTTTGTTCTTTGTAAGTTTTTTTCCCCCTGTTGACATGAAGTGAATTAGCATCTTTCAAAATTTTTTCTTTCAAATGAACTCTAGAATTTTTTTTTTTTAACTTTATGAGTGACGCATATATGATAACCTGGCTCCTTTTCCGTAAGTACCTTTGTCTTTAACCTTGCCACATAGTCCTTCCATCTGCAATTTATGATTAAATCATATGTTGAATCCACTGGCTCTTTGTCTCTGTGGAATCTGTATGTCAGGATTGAATATGAGGCATAATGGGTTGCTTAGTGCTCTGATTAACACATGCAAGTTGATTAAAATTTGATGGTGCTATAGTACGTGCTCTACCAACACATTGTGGAAATGCATATTCTACGTAGTGATTGATAGTTGAAGCTCTAACATTTGTCCACCTTAAAGAAAATATGGATTTGGATTTTGCCTGTTTTGTGTGTGATATGACCAAAGGAAAGTGTTACTTGTATCAATTTGGAATAATGTCATATTGTTTGTAAGGCTTAAGGAAAGCCAAAAACCGTGAGCTAAACTGGGGCAATCCCTCCCAATCAGTTGCTCTGCTTTTTTTTTTTTTTTTAATGCTAGTTAATGAAATTACGTTAGTATTTTATCAATCAAGTTAAGCTATTGTTTGATCATGTCTTATGGATTTATATAAGTACGCTTCTTTTGCTTTGTTTACCTTGGAAAGATGCAGTTTAGTTACAGATGGAGTGCACACACAAGTCTATATGCTCTCCAAAGGGTTAAAACATTAAGTAAAAGAAAAGAGAAGTGAATATCAAGCTGCTGAGAATTTGAGTTTACCACTTTCAGGAATTAAAGAGAGAAAGAACAAAAGCAGCAGCTGCTATAAAATCGCTTCAAGAAAAATTGGAAGAGAAACTGAGGTTAGAACTTGAAGAAAAGGTACGTAATTTTATGCTAACAAAGAAATACTGTTGCATAATTTCATAATCATGCTATCAAGTTGTTGGTCCTTGATTTTTGCAGGAAAGGGAAGCTGAACTGAAGTTGCAAAAAGCTCAGGAGCTAGGAAAAGCAGAACTGGCTGCAGCGATTGCAAATGAGAAAGCAGCACAGATTGAAAAAATGGCTGAAGCAAATCTTAATGTAAGCTATATCCGGCTGGAACTTTTTCAATGAAAAACTTACGAAACTTTGCTACATTTTAGGATGAAAAAATGAACTACAAAAAAAAAAAAAAAAAATGCTTTTCACTTATATTTGATAAAAGATAGAACAAGGAAATTTGTAAGTTATGGTGCGTGATTTTTCTCATATGATGGATTAGAATATAAAAATGAAGTTTAAATAGTACTGCCTATTTTTGGAGTGAGAAATGAAAGCTAGAATACTTTCTAATATATTCTTTCAATTGTAAAGTACCAAATCAAACATGAGCAATCATTTGAGGATGAATGAGTATGTCACTTACGACCATTAATCGTAAATACGCATCTCAGTTTATTGTATGTTGGTTATTCGGATGAATGTGATGTTGGAGCAATGAACATGTGTTGTTATGCTTCATATATGCTCGAGTAATTATTAAGTATTGTTTAGCCATTCAGCACTATGGATGTGATTAGAGGCCCTAAACATGGCCCTAATTATTCTTTTGTAGATAAACGCTTTATGCATGGCATTTTATGCACGATCTGAAGAGGCACGCAAAAGTCATTCTGTTCACAAGCTTGCTTTGGTACCTTCTCCACCTTACTTCATTTTTCTTAGTCTTATGTTAATTTTACTTTTAGTTGGAATCTTTATTATGTTATATAGTGATTGATAGTCCTAGCAGTAAGTTTTCTCAACTTGTTAATCATTACTCCATAAATTGAACTCTCTTGGGTCCTACAGGGAGCACTTGCACTAGAAGATGCACTTTCTAAAGGATTACCAATCCAGAAAGAAATAGATGCACTGCGCACCTACCTTGAAGCCATTGAGAAGGATTCAGTATTGGATTTGGTGCTTTCATCTCTTCCAGAAGAAACTCGGTGCCATGGAACAGACACTCTACTAGAGTTGAATCAAAAGGCAAGTTATTTCATAACTTTAGAAATATATGTTAGTGAATTCGGAGTTCTTTGAATGATAAAATCTATGTACTTTTGGTTGCATGTTTGATAGTTTGCCCTTAGCAGAATTCTATGCAGGAATTGCATGCTTTACTTTTGGCATGATATTTTCATAAAATGGAAGCTTAGAATTTTAAATGCTTTTATAGAGGGAGGCTTAGAGTATGTAAAATCTTAGTTTTTCAAAAATTAAAAGCTGTGAGGAAGGATATCTGGATATGCCTGGCATCATTCACATACATGCCCTTAGCCATTGCAGATTTGTCCACTCTTTTCTTCCTCTGATGGGAGCATCCAAAATTCCCTATCTGTGCAGAAAACAAGTACTGTGTTTATGATTGTTTCATTGTCTTCTACTAGCAAAATTTTTTATTTTCAAGTGACAGCATTTGAAGTTTTTGTAGCCTCAACCATGCTGTTGTTTGTAAGCAGTGATGGTAAATAGTTCGGTTGATCCTTATTAATTCTTTTTTTTTTTTTTTTGATAAATGATCCTTATTAATTCTAATAGATACTGATTCATGACATTGGAAGTAATTATATTAGATGACTGTTTTGACGTATCTTCTTGCAGTTTAATGCCTTGAAAGGGACCCTAAGGCACTTCAGCCTAATTCCACCAGGTGGTGGTGGCATCTTGACGCATTCTTTTGCACATATTGCAGCCTGGTTGAAGGTATAAAACAATGGGATTTACCCTTCACATGATAATAGATATAGATTATTGAAATAATCTGATGCTTGCCTTTGACTATCTTCTAGGTGAAGGAAGTTGACCAATCTGGGGAAGGGATTGAGTCTTTAATCAGTAGAGTTGACAATTACTTGGCCGAAGGAAAGCTCGCTGAAGCTGCAGCCGTCCTTGAGCAAGGTGTCAAAGGTAGCCAAGCGGAGGAGATAATCGGGGATTGGGTGAAACGAGCGAGGAATAGGGCCATCACGGAGCAAGCTTTAACTGTACTTCAATCATATACTACTTGCATCAGTCTTACCTAATCTCGGGCCCCTAATTTTTTGCTCGAACAATGCCTTCGGTATGGAATTTACAAATCTCACCATGCTTATTTTTCTTAAAATTGTGAATCCATTATCCTCCAAATAAAAATTTTGTTTTCCTTCTCTGAAAAAGGTTAATATTTCTTACATCTCTTCAAAGATACTGTTAAAAAGGCCTTCATGTAGGAATAAACTTTAGGATTATTGCAACCAACAGGGTTAATATAGAGAGAAGTTCTTGATCTGTTTTTGAAGATTGCAATTTGTAATAGCTGATGATGATGCATCATTTTCTTGAACAATTATTTTCTCTGACTTGTTGCAGTTTTGAATTTTCAGAGCTTTCCTCTTGCCAGCTGAATTTGCATAAATAATATCTATCTTAGGTTGTAACAGCCTAATACTGATTCAACATAATTTTGCACTGCTGTTATGAGAATTGCAATTGCAACAACTTTTGCGAGTGTATTTTTCAGTTTTCTTTATATAGAAGATGCTTACCTTACAACTAATTCACACACACGCATACATACAGCCTAAATTTGTATTACTGAATTGATTATTGGCTTTAATTATTATAAAAATTATTTTATCTATTTTCAGTGGAGTTTTTAAAATTCACATGTATTACTTTGTGGGTTTTGGTAGTTGATATATAATCATCAACATTATATTTACAGGGAATCATAAAAAGAAAAAAAAATATTTTATATGCTGATGAAGCAATTTAATTAATAAATGAACGCAGCTTTATAAAACAATAATTATATCTTAACATTTCAAAGAATACCTGTCCAAGGGTCAGATGGTTATTAGCTTAGGTCGAGTTTGGATTTTTTAATATAATTGCCTTTGTTATGTACCGTGTCGGTTGGGAATATTTTTTATAAATTAAAATAATATATATTTTATTAAAATTTAATTATAAAATATATAATTATTAATATAAAAATAATTTTTTAATATTTTATTATAAGATAAATAGTGAATTTAAATAATAAGTCGGATAAAATTTAATTCTTAACTTAAAATTTAAATTCTTTTAATTATGATTCGATCTGAACCATGAATTCTCAGGCTGTAAAGCTAACGGGTAAAAGTAAATACTTCTGCTGTAAAACTAACAGGTAAAAGGAAATGGCTTAGGATCTTTTATTCTTTTGGCATAAAATTATAATGTTAAGACACAGGTTAAAACAATATACTACATGTTGAATAATATTTGTTATAAAACAACGACTGAATTTTTTTTTTTTTTTTTGGGTTCGGTGTTTTAAAATGAATTCCAGTTGTTCATTGCCTTCCGCCGCCAAATCCATCTGTCCATGTGCTTCAACATTCTAGAACATGGGGTGCGTTTTTTCCCTTAAAATATATATATTTTTCCTAATTTTTATTTGAAGTAAAATAGATGAACATCTCCTTTTAATTGTAATTGTAATAATTTTTTTTCTTGTTTCATCAATCAAAATTTGAGTAAAAACCTAAATTGTATGTTGATTAATTGTCTAAGTAAGTAGACACAAGTTTAGCCTTTTTATTCTTCATATTTAAAAAGGATACAGCACGATTGTCCTATTACAAATGAAAGAAAAAAAAATTTCAGAAAATTCCACTTGAAGAAAACATGCATGCCTCTTTTCAGGCCTAAGAGGACCCACCCCACTGACAGAAAAAAAAAACTCAAAAAATTTAAATTAAAATGTGAAAATGATGTAACTACACTCCGTCTAAATACACCCAAAGTTGTTGTATTTTATCATATGGTGTAAATTAATTTTTATATTTTAAAGTAAATTAGTAAAATTTATAATGTTTATTATTAAAATAAATTATTAAAATTAATATTTTTAAAATTAAAGTAAATTAGTAAAATTTGTAATATTTATTATTAAAATTATAAAAATAATGACATGATATATAACATTTTGTTAAAAATTTATGTGAAAAAAATTATATAAATTTAAAAAATAACAAAATTTAAAGAACTTTTTTTTATTTACGTTAGACAAGAAAATAAAATAAAAAATATAAAATCTTTAAAACAAATTAAAATATCAAAGACACGAAAAAAACGTGTATAAAATTTTTTTTTTAATTTTTTTAATTGATTGTATAATATTTGTACGTCAGCTTTTATTCAAATGTTATATACCATGTC
>JBBYHM010000006.1:12125101-12139792 GCA_038381775.1 Adansonia rubrostipa
GAAGGGAAAGGGGTCCCTAAGCCAGAAATCCCCAAATGACACGAGGTTACAACTCAACCAATTTCAGCTATGATTTTCATGTTCCACATTCCCAACAGCCAAACTATTTTAATGGCTGTTATAAAGTCCCAATTCTGTCCAGGACCCATCCATGTCTTGTAAATATATGAAATAATTATGAAAAGAAAGATTCTGATTTTGGATTTAGACATAAGATTACAATGTGAAGCGATTATACTGTCATGTTTAGTTTTTTTTTTTAATAATTAAACATAAAAATATAAATTATTAACTATTTAAAATTTTAAATATAAATATAATATATCTATTAATTATATTTATTAAATTATTTTAGTGGGTTATATTTTTTATGTAATTTTAGAATTATCGAATTTATTTGTGACGCCAGCCCCTGCTTAGGGAAAAACTTTTAATGAAGTTCTCTGAACCCCTTTGTTTTATCCTTTGCTTTTTACACAAGGGTAGGTCTGTCAGTTTCCTTCCTGGCTTCCAGGAACAATTCCTGACCTGATATTACTATCTGTAGTAGTAACGCTATGTAAGTAAATTTAATAATTTTAAATATGATATAAAAATATGATTTTAATATATTTAATAAATATAAAAATAATATAATAAATTTAATTAAAAATAATATAATAAATATGATATAATATTATTAAATATGATTAATATAATAATATAATATATTTATTATATTTATATTTAAATTTTAGTAATTTTTATTATTTACATGGATAATTCTAAAAAATACACAAGACATGAGAGCATAATTATTAAGATACTTTTACCAAAAATTTTCATAATTAACATATAAGTAGATCTATTTATTGATTGGATCTTGGACGAGATTTTTATAAATTTAAATCCGTTCGATCCGAATTAATATTTAATAATAATTTTTTTAAATTTAATTATATTTTTAATATTTTAATATTACTTAAATAATAAAATAGATCATCAAATTGGTTTAAACTTGATACAATTCAAATTTAAACAAAAAAATTTTTGACTGCGACCAACTCGACCACTAACTTATGTGTAAGTAAGCAACTTTAAAAAATAATAATAAATACACTTTAGAAAACGCTAGCAAAATTGAATTTCTTTCTTTGGTAAAAATTAGAATAAACATGCTATTAATTTAATTAAGATGAATTAATTAGATTAGAGTATGGATTGTTCTTCCATACCCAATTGTTTTGTAAATTTTGATAAAGCCAGAAGTTCTTTTTATTTTTATTCAAAAATTATTTAATAAAAAAATGAAAACGATTGACAGTCCAACTACTTGCAAAAATTAAATATTTATAAAATTGTTGTTTTCATTTATTTTTATTGAATAAATATTTATTCCATTTAATATGAAGTGGTAAAATGTAAAACAAATAGGCAAAGGACATTTTGACCAGTGAGTTCAAAATTTATGCTTGTGGTATTAGTAGAACAAGAAGGATTATTAAATTATTAGGAAGTAATTAATAAATTAATTATAAATATTAGGTGCATCTTACTGTCTACCAATAGGACAATGAATATCCATTTCCAGCTAACTAAGAGAGATAGAGAGAGAGAGAGAGAGGCTTGCCGGGCTTTCCCACTTGGCTTGCTTAAATTGAAGCTGCTTGCTTACCTTTATTTTTTTTATATAACTTAATTATATTTATCAATAAATCTCATAATTTTAACGTCGTTCAATATATATTAAAATAATAATTGATTAATCTTATTATGATATGCGAATAAAACAGCACATAACTTATTGAATTTGCTTATATGATAATGACAAATGTCACAACTTAAAATAAAAACAATTATTTTTATTTGTTTTTTCTTTCTTAACATTTTCCCCCCTCCTTTCTACCAACCATTCCTAAATTCACGTGTCTTTAGGCCAAATCGGGTTGGTGATTGATGATTTTGGCTTTAAACAAGTGGAATTGGAGAAATGGAAAGGGAAGACGAAGAAAAAAAATAAAAAGAAAAATTATTTTTTATTTTTAATATAAAATATACTTATAATTTTTATCTTTGAAAATAACAGATTAAGATGATATTTTAGTAAATTATTCACGTTATAATTTGAAGTAAACGGTGTAACGGGATTGGAAGGACTAAATAGGGAGATTAATTTTCTTTTCTCAATTAAAACAAGATTAAATTTCTGGTCTTCTTCAGAAAAAAATCCAAATACGAACGTTGGGAAAGCCGAGCTTAGAACAGAAGAAGCCGACAAGCTGAGCCGAGAAGTAGAGCTTTCAAATTGTCGGTGTTCCAGGGGAAGCGTCGGCTGTGAGCTGCGACTGTGACTCTGTGAGTGAACTGAAAGAAAACCACAACTTTCATTCTTTCCTTCTCTCTCTCGGGGGGAAAAAAAGAGAGAGAAAGACAATAAGACCAATAAAAAAAATCAATTTCTCTCCCTTTCCCTTTATCTTTCTCTTTCGTTGGCTTCGTTTCTACGAAATTGATAGAAGCACTCGAATTAAGACTCAAGCCAAAACTCTACTCTGTCATCTCTCTCTCTCTCTCTCTCGCTTAAAGGTTTGCTTCTCTCTTTCTCTTTCTTTCCATCTACATTCCTTTTCTTTTCTGTTTTTTTTTTTCTCTTCTCTTTTGTTTTAGCTCTTTGATATTCGTGATTTGGTTTCGTTTCTTCCAAATCTAAGCTCCTCAAATTCGCTTCATTCAATTCACTAATTTACTTCTACTCCTAATTTTTTTTCCTTTAATCGTACTTCGATCTGGTATCTAATGACTTTCAGTTCGGTAAAATTCAGCTCATTTTATTATTATTATTATTTAATTTAGTTTCTGTTTGGCTCTTGAGAAAAACTGAGAAGAAGAAAGTAAATAGGAAATCAGTGTGTTGGAAATGTGATCTTTTGCGCTACTCGTTTCTTAAGTTTCAGTTTATTAGTTTTAGATGTAAAGGTTTATTGTTCTTTTGGGATCAAATGTTTGTTGAATTATGACGATTTTTGCTAGATCTGGACTCAATTGATATATAAATTCTTATTTAACTTATTCTTTTACTCTTTGGCAGGATTTTTTAATGTTTTGAGGACGCGTAGTGGCTGGATCTGAGGAGGGGCTAAGGGTTTTTTTTTTTTTTTTTCAGATTCAGCAAATCTTGCAGTAAAAAGCAAAGCTGGCGACCACACTGGCTTGGAGGTTCGCTGCCAACAATGGCAGCGGCCTTGCTGCTAATGACATGGTATGTGTCTGATTTTCATTGTTAGTTTTGGATCATTTAAAGGATATGGTTTGTGAATTTACTTATATGATCCATTTATGAGTTTAAGGTGGTTGTTTGTTATGGGATGTGTTTAGATCTCGTTTTGCAATCATAGATATTAAAGAAATGCATCCTTTTAGTAGATAATTTGTTTTCTACAAGCTTGGAGAACGTCTGTTTCTGGGCTTCGGTATGGAAATGCAATTGAATAATGCTGGAATCTGAAAAAGGTTTGAATGATGAGACTTGGTAATTTTATTGCAGATTTGTTGGTTGAAGTGCTTTTTTTTTATCGGAAATTTATTAAGAGCTACTTATACTGAATTTAATATGCAATTTTCAAATATACTTTCTTCAAAATAATAAACTGTGAGGTGACAGTGTCACTAACATGCAGTAATACTATCGGCTGGTTTCATTTCTCTAAAAAATTGCCTTTCACCATGGAGGTTAGTTCAGAGATATATATGCTAAGCAACAATATAGTGATGTGTATTCTCCTATTTTCTCAGACTAGCATGTGATAGGTACCTGCTGGTATTGCTGTTCCCAAAACCACAAAGAAACCCCCTCTTCCCAGTCCCCATCTGCCTCAATAAAAGACAATAGAAAATGAAATACTATATGCATACTTTCATCTTTCTTTAAGCTCTGGAATAATCAGCAGGGTAGGGAATATTTTATGATTGACTTGGAACCGGATTCTGCATTGCCTTTCTTATTTATGATTTCCACACCCTCTCTTACATTTAGCTTCTTACAATAATCATATAGCATGTTTTTATTGTTTTTACAATGCTACTTCATTCACCTGTGGATGACTGTCTACTTATAATCAATTGAATAAATTTGAAAAATTAACTTCATTACCATTTTTGTCTCTCACGGTTGCAGGAAAAAAATGGGGATGCAAAACTTCAAGATTCTGAGCCCACAACTCCACATTCAGTTATAAAAATGGGTTTGAGGTTAGTATATGCTTTATTGTATTTATATTTTATGCAAGGACCTGAGGCATATTGCATCCGGATGAGCAGAGAACTAGGTGGAGAAGCCTGGGCTTGGAGTTGCTTACTAAATTTAGAGCAGTCTGAAATTTGCTTTATGACAACAGCATAAAGTTTATTTTTTGTATGCAACCAATATGAAGTTTAGCTAACTATTTTATTAGAATATGCTATGTTGTCATTATATCTTCCCTACCCAATATACATTTTGACTTCCCTTTGGTTTTTTCAGTGTCTTCGACTTGGATTATATTGTCACAGCCTCATTATATTCTTGGTTGGCTATTTTTGTTTTCCTGTCATAGGCTTTTGTATTTTTTTTCCTCTTGCTCCTGAAAATAACTGATAGAGAGTGTCTGCTTTAGTACCCCTTCATTGATGTCCAAGATAATATATATCTTTCCCCATTCTTTGTTCATTTACCGAATTTGCACTCTATGATTATTAGCTATTATAATTCTACCTTATGCCCTAAATCACCTGTAGGGATCGTACAACTAGCATGGAGGATCCAGATGGGACATTGGCGAGTGTTGCACAATGCATTGAACAGTTGCGGCAGAGTTCGTCCTCTGTACAAGAGAAAGAGCATTCATTGAGGCAATTGCTGGAACTCATCGACACACGTGAAAATGCTTTTAGTGCTGTTGGATCTCACTCTCAGGCTGTTCCAGTTCTTGTCTCTCTTCTCCGATCTGGATCACTTGGAGTGAAAATTCAGGCTGCAACTGTTTTAGGTTCTCTTTGTAAGGAGAATGAACTAAGGGTTAAAGTCTTGCTTGGGGGCTGCATACCACCGTTGCTTGGTCTCCTCAAGTCCAGCTCGGCAGAAGGTCAAATTGCAGCAGCTAAGACCATATATGCTGTTTCACAAGGTGGTGTCAAGGATCATGTTGGATCAAAGATTTTTTCAACTGAGGGAGTTGTTCCAGTGCTTTGGAAGCTGTTACAGAATGGGCTCAAGACAGGAGACTTGGTTAATAACTTATTGACTGGAGCATTAAAAAACCTCTCAAGCAGCACGGAGGGATTTTGGTCTGCGACAGTACAGGCTGGAGGAGTTGATATACTTGTAAAGTTGCTCATAACTGGACAGTCAGGCACACAAGCTAACGTATGCTTTCTTCTTGCCTGTATGATGATGGAGGATGCATCTATTTGTTCTAAGGTATTGGCTGCTGAAGCTACTAAACAATTGCTTAAACTGTTAGGACCTGGTAATGAAGCCCCTGTTAGAGCCCAGGCTGCAGGTGCTCTTAAGTCTCTTTCTGCCCAGTGCAAAGAAGCTAGACGGGAAATAGCTACTTCCAATGGTATTCCTGCTTTAATAAATGCTACAATAGCTCCATCAAAAGAATTCATGCAAGGTGAGTATGCCCAAGCATTGCAGGAGAATGCTATGTGTGCTTTGGCAAACATTTCTGGTGGTCTATCATATGTCATCTCAAGTCTTGGTCAAAGCCTTGAGTCATGTTCTTCACCTGCTCAGACTGCCGACACACTTGGGGCTTTGGCTTCGGCTTTAATGATTTATGACAGAAATGCAGAGTCTACTAGAGCATCAGATCCTCTGGTAATTGAACAGACTTTAGTTAATCAGTTCCAACCTCGTTTACCATTCCTTTTGCAAGAACGTACAATAGAGGCCCTCGCCAGTTTGTATGGGAACACTATACTCTCAATTAAACTTGTGAATTCTGATGCGAAAAGGTTGCTTGTTGGATTGATCACCATGGCAACAAATGAAGTTCAGGAAGAACTTATAAGAGCTCTCCTCACACTTTGCAAAAATGAAGGAAGTCTATGGCGTGCTCTTCAAGGTCGTGAAGGTGTTCAACTGTTGATATCTCTTCTTGGTCTCTCATCAGAACAGCAGCAAGAATGTGCGGTTGCACTGCTTGGCCTACTATCTAATGAAAACGATGAAAGTAAGTGGGCCATTACTGCTGCTGGTGGCATTCCTCCACTTGTTCAAATTCTGGAAACTGGTTCTGTGAAAGCCAAGGAAGATTCTGCGTTGATCCTCAAGAATCTGTGCAATCACAGTGAAGATATACGTGCATGTGTTGAAAGTGCTGATGCCGTTCCTGCACTATTATGGCTGCTTAAGAACGGAAGCCCAAATGGCAAAGAAATTGCAGCTAAGACTTTGAACCATTTAATGCATAAATCTGATACAGCTACTATCAGTCAGCTCAGTGCGTTATTAACCAGTGATCTACCTGAATCTAAAGTGTATGTTTTGGATGCTCTAAGAAGTATGCTTTCAGTGGTTCCCTTTCATGATATATTGCGTGAAGGTAGTGCTGCAAATGATGCCATTGAGACCATGATTAAAATATTGAGCTCAACTAAAGAAGAAACGCAGGCAAAGTCAGCATCAGCTTTAGCTGGGATTTTTGAAATCCGGAAGGACTTGCGTGAAAGTAACATTGCTGTGAAAACTCTTTGGTCAGTCATTAAGCTGCTAAATGTTGAATCTGAAAACATCTTAGTAGAATCCTGTCACTGCCTTGCTGCAATATTTCTTTCAATTAAGGAGAACAGAGATGTGGCTGCTGTTGCTCGAGATGCAATGTCTCCCTTAGTTGTACTTTCCAACTCTTCTGTTCTTGAAGTTGCGGACCAGGCTGTATGTGCTCTAGCAAATCTTATTTTAGATACTGAGATATCGGCGACAGCGATTGCTGAACAAATTATTCTGCCTTCTACAAGGGTTTTACGTGAAGGAACTGTTTCTGGGAAGACTCACGCAGCAGCAGCTATTGCACGACTGCTCCATTCAAGGCGAGTTGATTATGCCATAACTGATTGTGTGAACCGTGCTGGAACAGTTCTTGCATTGGTTTCTTTTCTAGAATCTGCCAGAGGTGGATCTGCAGCCACAGGAGAGGCATTAGATGCGCTTGCTATTCTGTCAAGATCAGAAATGGCCGGTGGACAAATAAAACCTACATGGGCAGTTTTAGCTGAATTTCCAAAAAACATATCTCCAATAGTTTTGTGCATTGCTGATGCAGCACCTTTGTTTCAGGATAAAGCTATTGAGATATTGTCACGACTTTGCCATGATCAACCCGTTGTTCTAGGAGACACTGTTGCTAGTGCTTCTGAATGCATACCATCAATTGCTAGAAGGGTGACCAGTTCCACAAACTTAAAGGTCAAAATTGGGGGCACTGCACTTCTGATATGTGCAACAAAAGTTAATCACCATAAAGTGGTAGAAGATCTCAATCAATCAAATTCTTCTACCTATCTAATTCAATCACTTGTTGCGATGCTTGGTTCTGGAGTGGCAAATCCACAAGATGATGATCAAGATGCCATTAGCATTTGTAGGCACGCTAAAGGAGAAGACAGGAATGGGGAATCTGGTATTGGCACATCAGTTATTTCCGGTGCCAATTTGGCTATATGGCTACTTTCTGTCCTTGCTTGTCATGATGAAAAGAGTAAAATTGCAATAATGGAAGCTGGAGCTGTTGAAGTTGTTACCGAGAGAATCTCCCAACGATCTTCCCAGTATGCTCAGGTATTCTATCCACTTTTTATTTATTCATTTAAAGTGATGGTGATAAGAATAGAACTTATGCTGCTTATAGCAATATTTAAATTTTTCAGGGATGGTGTTGATATTATTCCCTGTTTCCCAATTCTGCAATTTTGGCTGTATACCCTCCTACGTTATTGAAACTGTTTCCATTCTCTGTGGTAATTTGCAGATTGATTTTAAGGAAGATAACAGCATATGGATTTGCGCATTGTTGCTAGCAATCTTATTTCAGGATAGAGATATCATTCGGGCAAATGGAACAATGAAATCTATACCAGTGCTTGCAAATTTAGTGAAGTCAGAGATTTCTGCAAACAGATATTTTGCTGCACAAGCAATTGCCAGTTTAGTCTGTAATGGTAGCAGAGGGACTCTTCTATCTGTTGCAAATTCAGGGGCTGCTGGTGGTCTTATCTCCTTGCTTGGCTGTGCTGATGTTGATATACAAGAACTTCTTGAATTGTCCGAAGAGTTTGCTTTGATACGCTACCCAGATCAAGTTGCTCTTGAGAGGTTATTTAGAGTTGAAGACATTAGGGTTGGTGCTACTTCTCGAAAAGCAATACCTGCCCTTGTTGATCTACTTAAACCAATTCCGGACCGACCTGGTGCACCTTTTCTGGCCCTTGGGCTTCTGATTCAGCTAGCAAAAGACTGTCCTTCAAATAAGGTTGTTATGGTGGAATCAGGGGCTCTAGAAGCTCTTACTAAGTATCTCTCTCTGAGCCCTCAAGATGCAACCGAGGAAGCTGCTACTGATCTATTGGGGATCCTATTTAGCAGTGCTGAAATTCGAAGACATGAGGCTGCGTTCGGCGCTGTTAGTCAACTTGTAGCAGTTTTACGTCTTGGAGGAAGAGCTGCTAGGTATAGTGCCGCTAAAGCATTGGAAAGCCTATTCTCTGCTGACCATATCAGAAATGCAGAGACTGCTCGGCAAGCTGTTCAACCCTTGGTTGAGATTCTTAATACTGGAATGGAGAGAGAGCAGCACGCTGCTATTGCAGCCTTAGTTAGGTTGTTGAGTGAAAATCCTTCTAGAGCCCTTGCAGTTGCAGATGTTGAAATGAGCGCAGTGGATGTTCTTTGCAGAATCCTTTCATCAAATTGTTCAATGGAACTGAAGGCGGATGCTGCCGAGTTGTGTTGTGTTCTTTTTGCTAACACAAGAATCAGGTCCACTGTGGCTGCAGCTCGTTGTGTTGAGCCTCTAGTGTCTCTCCTTGTAACTGAGTTCGGTCCTGCTCATCATTCAGTTGTCCGTGCATTAGATAAACTTGTGGATGATGAGCAACTGGCTGAACTAGTTGCTGCACATGGTGCTGTTATACCTCTTGTTGGCCTTCTTTATGGTAAGAATTTCATGCTTCATGAAGCTATCTCAAGAGCTCTTGTGAAGTTAGGGAAAGACAGGCCTGCTTGTAAGATGGAAATGGTGAAAGCTGGAGTAATTGAAAGCATACTTGATATCCTTCATGAAGCGCCAGATTTCTTGTGTGCTGCTTTTGCAGAATTGCTCCGAATACTGACAAATAATGCTACTATTGCTAAAGGACCATCTGCTGCAAAAGTGGTTGAGCCCCTTTTTCAGTTGTTGTCAAGACCAGAATTTGCTCCTGATGGACAACATAGTGCATTACAGGTCCTTGTAAATATTCTGGAGCATCCACAGTGTCGTGCTGATTATACACTAACCTCACACCAAGCTATAGAACCGCTTATCCCACTTCTTGATTCCCCTGCTCCTGCAGTTCAGCAGTTGGCAGCTGAGCTTCTATCACATCTGCTCTTAGAAGAACATCTTCAGAAGGATCCAGTGATACAGCAAGTAATTAGTCCCCTTATAAGAATTCTCGGTTCTGGCATACATATCTTGCAACAGAGAGCTGTGAAGGCTCTTGTTAGCATTGCACTAATATGGCCAAACGAAATTGCAAAAGAGGGTGGTGTTAGTGAGCTGTCCAAAGTGATATTGCAAGCTGATCCTTCGCTGCCTCAAGCTTTATGGGAATCAGCTGCTTCAGTTTTAGCTAGCATTCTGCAATTCAGTTCTGAATTTTATTTAGAAGTTCCTGTTGCTGTTTTGGTAAGGTTGCTGCATTCTGGCTCAGAGGGCACTGTGATTGGTGCATTGAACGCTCTTCTGGTATTAGAAAGTGATGATGGAACCAGTGCTGAAGCGATGGCTGAAAGTGGTGCCATAGAGGCTCTCTTAGAACTTCTCAGATCTCATCAGTGTGAGGAAACTGCTGCAAGGCTGCTGGAAGTATTACTCAATAATGTGAAGATCAGAGAAACAAAAGCTACTAAAACTGCAATCGTACCACTCTCCCAGTATCTCTTGGATCCACAAACCCAAGCTCAGCAGGCAAGGCTATTGGCAACATTGGCTCTTGGTGACCTTTTTCAGAATGAGGCACTTGCTCGAAGTGCTGATGCAGTTTCAGCTTGCCGTGCTCTTGTTAATGTGCTTGAAGACCAACCAACAGAAGAAATGAAAGTGGTAGCCATATGTGCTTTGCAAAATCTTGTGATGTATAGCCGATCAAATAAGAGAGCAGTTGCTGAGGCTGGTGGTGTTCAGGTTGTATTGGACCTAATAGGTTCAAGTGATCCAGAGACATCCATTCAGGCTGCAATGTTTGTTAAACTTCTATTTTCTAACCATACGATTCAAGAGTATGCTTCTAGTGAAACGGTCAGAGCCATAACTGGTAAGTCCCCAAGCTGTTGGACTTTTAGTTTATATGGATGGCCAATATGAGGAGAAATCACTTAAAAGTGCGTTTATAGTTTGTTAAAGCTTCCATTGCCATGCCTACTTTATGGTTATATTGCATATCCTTTTTTTTTCCTTTTCTAGCAGTACAGTTCACAAACCATATGGTTGTAACATTTGAAAAGAGCCTCTTCGATAATGGTTTGCCCTTGTCTGGAACTTAGTTCAATTTAAGCTTCTTGTTTGATCGGTAATTCCGACTGCATTATCATTTATTGTGAGTGCTTGTAGTTGTGGACACACTCCTTAAAAATATTTTGGGTATCACCATAATGTATCACTTTTGGTGATCAGAGTTATAGAACTCAAAATGCTTTTTACTGATGCAATAATTCTGTCTGTAAATTCTTTTCTTGTTTTCATAGACCATTAAAAATACTTTACATTATGGTTGTTGCTCTGCAGCCAAATAAAATGAGCTGCATGCTAAATTGTCTGTTTTTTGCACCCATTTATTGTCTTACTGAGCAATATTCATATTACTTGTTGTGTGAGTGTATACATCTTAGTTTTCTTTATCATGGGTAAAGTCTTCAGGAAGAAGCAAAAAACAACATACATTATTCAAAGACTAGCAGTGCATTGAAATTGATTTGTTTTTCCTTTCGTCAATTTGTTTTACCATGGTTTTGATAAGCCGATGTTCTTTGGAGAACTTTTCCATGCAAGCTTTTGCTTCTGTTATGCAGTAACTTATATTCATATCTCGCAGCTGCTATTGAAAAGGATTTATGGGCCACTGGAACTGTGAATGAGGAGTATCTAAAAGCTCTAAATTCTTTGTTTAGCAACTTCCCACGTTTGAGAGCGACTGAGCCTGCGACACTTAGCATACCCCATTTAGTTACATCCCTCAAAACAGGTTCTGAGGCAACTCAAGAGGCTGCTTTGGATGCCCTTTTTCTACTCAGGCAAGCTTGGTCAGCGTGCCCAGCTGAAGTTTCAAGGGCTCAATCAGTTGCTGCTGCAGATGCAATCCCAGTGCTACAATACTTAATCCAGTCTGGCCCACCTAGATTTCAGGAGAAGGCAGAGTTTCTGTTGCAGTGCTTACCTGGGACATTGGTGGTGATAATCAAGCATGGTAACAATATGAAGCAATCAGTAGGAAACCCAAGTGTTTATTGCAAACTTACACTTGGAAACACTCCACCTCGGCAGACCAAGGTAAGATGCTTCCATATCCTTCTCTATCCTGGTTATCTGACTGTAATTTGAGTTGGGGAAGTTTTCTTTCTGAATTTATCGGTTATCACCTAATAATTTGGTTGAAGTAAAAAAGTGGTTATGAGATTCTGGTAGCCTGTACATTCCACTGTTTGAGCTTCGTCTACTCAGTCCTTGTTAAGCAGTGTTATCCCACATTTCTTAAATTTTGGCTTCCCTATATGATCTTGTATTCAATTCTACCTATTATCTTATTGGTTTTAAGTTGGTTGCTTAACATGATATCGGAGTCTAGGTTTATTATGTTCTCCTTGCAGTTCATCCCTTGTGAGTTTGTCCACATTGTGGGCACTTGTTGAGCTACGCGTGAGAGGGAGTGCCTTTTGTGAGGTTGTCCACATATTGGTCTTATCGAGCTCAATATGTGGGAGTGTTACATGATATTATCCCACATCCATTAACTACTGAGTTTTCTATAATCTTATATTCAAGTTGGGCCTCTCGACCTATATCAATTGATTTTAGGTTGATGTTAAGAGTCCCCATAACTAGTTTCCCAAAAAATGACTGCAACATGGTCAGGTGATGTTATTTAAACAGTTGCCACTATACATGATTTTGGCATGATTTTGCTGATGTTTGGGTTCAAATCTTTAAACCAACTCTTAAGAGTTAAGATTAAAATGGAAGGGGATTTTTTTCTCGATATAAGACCTTCAGGCTTCACTTTTCTGTCTTTCATTTCTTTGTGAACATCACTATATATACAGTGTATTACATTGGTCTCCTAGTGTGAAAGGAAAATAAATCTGATGGAGTACAATCCCATAATTTTAGGACTGATTCTATAATTCTAGGGATTTATTCTCTATCTAAAACTAATACAGCGAACTTCTTACAATTAAGGTACTAATTATCTAATCTGAAATTTAAAAAAAACAGCTAACAGTTATCTAATCTTTAAAACAATAACAGTTTTCTAACATCTCCTGAACTTTGGGCTGTTTGCGGGGTAAGCTTAAAAAATTGGATGAACATGTGTTCTTTCTATTATTTGTGCTGGTTCAAAATCACTTGAAAACATTCTGTGCTTATCCAGGGAGAAACTATTAAATGCTCGTTATCTTTGGGCCTCTCTTCAACTTATTTGTCACGTGTCAGGTTGTATCAACGGGTCCTAATCCGGAGTGGGATGAAAGTTTTTCATGGACTTTTGAGAGTCCCCCAAAGGGCCAGAAGCTGCATATATCTTGCAAGAATAAGAGCAAAATGGGAAAGGCAAGCATATAATTAGTCAGATTTATTCTCTTTTTGTTTTTTGATGGTCGGATTGGGAGTGAGTGTTATTAATATTAATAAAATTTTAATTGTTTCTAAACTTCGTTTGGTTCTTTTCTTTTTTTAACAACAGAGTTCCTTTGGAAAAGTTACAATCCAAATCGATCGGGTTGTAATGCTTGGATCAGTTGCTGGCGAGTATACTTTATTGCCTCAGAGCAAAAGCGGGCCACCACGGAATTTGGAAATCGAATTCCAGTGGTCTAACAAGTAAAGGATACGTGGCAGAGGTAATTATTATTTTTCTTTTCCCCAAATTGAGATTTTTGCTTTGGGGCGAAGAGACAACTATATGATCAAGTAGGGAACAAAACACTCTTTTTTTTTTTTTTTGCTTTTTTTCCATTTTGGGTTATTTTTATGATTCCAGTGTAAATAGTCTACGAGAGATTTTTTTTGACTTTCTGTTATAGTGGTTTTGTCTACTATACACTGTGTTTAAAAAATAGTCATTTTGTGAATTTATTATTCATTTGTAATCTCATTTTCCTTACATTTTCCCTGGGTTGAACTTGAAGCATATCATATTTTTTTGCTTTGTAATTCTTTGGTTGGTGTGCTTTGTTAAAAAATCTCAGAGCAAAATAAAGATGTTTGTTTGTTTATCGCTTTGGAATTGAACATGTTTTCATGTAATAATTAGTTCTTTCCTTTTACCACGGGAGTTAGAAATTCACAGAATGTTGCATCTATATATAATTCTTCCACTTTTTTTTTTAGATCATATTGGTCATTGCGCCATTAACTTTTAGGAAGATTGTTCTTTATTAAATTTTACAGATTCATTACGGAAGTGACAAGGCACACTGCTTTTTTTACCGTAAGGAAGTGCTTCTTCCCAGTTTTCACCAAAGGAAAGGAAAAGAAAAAGGAAGATAGTCTTAGAATGAGATCACATGACGTGACTGACTAGGTGGGTTCCCAGCATTAGGCCCACTCGCCTCCATGGTCCCACTTGGCTCTTAGTAGGCTAAAAATGTTAAATATTTTGGTTTAGTTCATCATATCATATTTAGATCTATTCAAATGTTAAGTTATCTATTTAAATTTAAAAATTTATTCAATATTTAAAAAAGTTTAGATAAAAATATGAAAATTGTAAAATGGGTTTGGACTGATTTTAAAGTTCGTTTTAAAAATTGGTCAGACCTTAAGCAAAAAAGTTTAAGCTCGAGCTTCGCTTAAATTGCAGCGAATATTAGTAAGCAAAAAAGTTTAAGCTCGAGCTTCGCTTAAATTGCAGCGAATATTAGTAGTTTATATTTTATTTTATACAATAAAAATATAATGTTTAATTTAACTAAATACTCGAAAATCTGAAACTCTAAAATTTAAACATAACTCTTAATTTTAAACCTTAAACCTTGAAATCTTAAACTTATTCTGTGGATGTAAGGATTGTCGGATTGTGCTCGTTATGAAGTTTTGTTTGTTTTGAAGTAGTACACAGATTGTCTTCACGGTTTTGTCATTTGAGAAAATGCGCCTTAATAGGGGAATGGTGGCTCTTGCTTTTTAAGTCACAGTCCATATCCTTGGCTAATCGATGTGGGATTGTTGTCTTACCCTAACACTAGCCCTTTAG
>JBBYHM010000006.1:12165368-12199526 GCA_038381775.1 Adansonia rubrostipa
ATTAATATTTATATATTTTATAATTAAATTGAAATAAAAAATATATTATTTTTATCTAAAAATAGTGTTTTGAGTCGAGCTAGCTTAAAAAAGTACAACATGAGCTTGGCTCGACCAAGCTATGTTTGTTGGCCTAGGTTGCCCAACCAAACAGGTCGAATTCTGATTTTGCCTATCTGAAAAACATATTATGGTGATTAAATGAGAATAGAGCAATCTTTGGGCTCAATGTCAGTGAATTGTAAGTATAAATCAACTTAATTTAAAATAAAATTTTTTTAACTCCTTACCCAAAAAGAAAGTGAGTTTGCAGAAAGATAAATTTACTACATCAAAGATCTAAAGACCTGAACTCAACTATCGCCGGGACCTAGTATCCATGATCCTCTTCGCTACGTTTTTACAAAAGAATCGAAACAAGTTATGCAACAACCTTTTGCAGACCTCATTTTGTCTAAACCAATTTTTGCATCCTAAGAGTTAGGTAAAAGATGATAAAATCAAAAAATAGAAATAAAGATGAGGGACAATGCCTATAGGTCGTATTAAAAAAATGTAAAAACGAGGCATCAAAGGCCACATTTGATGGTGTCACCAAGGTTATACACAAATCAATTTCCCATTGTTTGTGACCAAGTTGAGGTAAATCGTGAAGCCATAAGTTTGTACAAGTTATATTAGGGTGCAAGCATTGACACGAGGCATGACGGTTCGAAAAAAGTTAAAATTTCACATGTAATATCGATACAAGAAGGTTTGGTATCGATACCCAAGGTGTGGTATCGATACCTAGCATGGTTGTATCGATACAAACCTTGGCAGTAGCTAAAGTTGTGATTTTTGGCAAAATGTATTGATACATAAGCATGAGTATCAATACAAATCCATGGAGTATCGATACTAGCCTTTAATTCTCGAGACTGGAAACATTTTTTTGCTTTTAGTATCGATACATAACTCATTGTATCGATACTTTGGAGTAAAATGTACCTTGTGTATTGATACAACATGTTCTGTATCAATACACCAAGGCATTTTTGCTAGTTTGAGCCAATTTTTAGCCTTCGAAAACCCAATTTAAACATGTTTTTACACCAAGGAACTATCATACAACATTGCAAACCTTAACTATGGGTTCATTAATGGATTCTAACAAACTTTTGGAGTGCAAACAATTAATGACAAAGGTCACTTTCATAAGATATATGGGTGTAAGAGGATGGCAGGCATATCTCGAGCTTGTAGGCTTTCACAACCTTTCTACCTGCTTGTTCAACATGGAAGAACCAATAAGAAGAGAGTTAATTGAATATGGCAGCTGGAAATATGCCCTAGTGTAAAAGAAAAAATAAAAAATGCCCTTTACATTGTGCTCTAAAAGAAGGGGCTGAACCAAAAGAAAGAGAACACCAGCTATCTCAAAAAAAAAAAAAACTCTCCTAGCTATCAAGAAAAGCTCTCCTGCAATCCCAGACAACTCTTCACCCATCCTCACAAATCCTTTAGCAACTTCAGCTTCAAAAGTTCACCAAAAACACTGTTCCATTACTTTTCACCCTCAACCAACCTCTATTCTCGTAGCTCCCTAAAACCACCACCAGAACACCTTCAAAAATTGAACTTTTCACATATTTTCATCCTCAAAATACCATCAGCAACCGCATTACTAGAAAGCTTCTTCCTTTCACCATTTTCTTGCTAAACAATAGCAAAAAGAGGGAAGAAACTAAGCTCAAAGTTACTGCTTTAAAGAAGGAAGAAACTTCAAGCCTTTACTGGTATATCTTTTACCTTGCCCCATGTATCTTCTGTTTTGATCATACATTTCATTTTAGTGAGCCCTTCATGCTACCATGACCCTCTTAATACTCTCATGCATCTTTGTTGCCTTGGATGTGGTAGTCTTAGGATCTTAATGACCTTCTTGACACCTGGATGTTGTGAGATATATAAACTCACCATACTTAATTTTCATTATTACACAGCCTTTGTTCATGTATCTTTTGCCATGTATCTTCCATATTCACATATACATTACATATTTAAGTGGTCATCTTGACATGTCTTGGTATGTTGAAATATTTTCTTGTGTTTTAAGGAGTCTCATGAAAAAAAAAATCCTATCTTGACAACTCCAACATCCATCCTCTTGTTCAAACCTGTTCATATCATCTCCATGCACTTTATTTGTCATTTTCTTATATCTATGTCATCTATTTCCATGTCAAAATGTCATCTTTGCTTGTTTGCATGTTTAATCCATGTTTATCTTTGTATGTGCTATATTTTGTTCATGATATCTCCCTTAAAATGTTTGCTTGTCTCTTACAAACTGATTTTTAGAAAATCCCTAAGTTAAGTTCATGCTACATCCAATAGATGAAGAATAGCATGAACTTAATGCTTTCATCAAATTGTTCTCCCAATATTGGGGGTAAAGCAACATTTAAGCTTTAGATTTCATGGTGAAATAAGTTTATTTTTTTAAAAAAAAATGGAAATCCTTTTTAGTATTAAACCTTGATCTTGAGTCTCATGTTCATTTTGGTGACATGGTTAACGGGTTGTTCCATTATCCCAAACTACTATAGGATTATGGAATGAACTTGTGAAGCCCATGTTACTTTCTGTCACAAAGTTCAGATGTCCTAGGCTCGATTCTATCTTTAAAAAAAATCAAAATATCGAATAATCTCCCTATTTTTGCTCCGGCAGCACTGTAGTTTGAACTTGAAAAAATCAACATTTCAGCTCTAGATTTCATGGTGAAATAAGTTTATTTTTTTTAAAGGAAATCCTTTTTAGTATTAAACCTTGATCTTGAGTCTCATGTTCATTTTGGTGACATGGTTAACGGGTTGTTCCATTATCCCAAACTACTCTAGGATTATGGAATGAACTTGTGAAGCTCGTGTTATTTTCTGTTGCGAAGTTCAGATGTCCTAGGCTCGATTCTATCTTAAAAAAAAATCAAAATATCAAATAATCTCCCTATTTTTGCTCTGGCAGCACTATAGTTTGAAGTTGAAAAATTATTTTTGAGCCATAAAATATTTCCTTTGATTTTTTTCATATTTTTCCTTTAAAGGGCATCAAATTACCTTTCTAACAATGTCTTATTTGCCATTAGATCATCTCGGATGAAGGAGTTATGATTTTTCAAACCTTTGATGTCCAAAACCCCTAGAACCAACATTCTGTTTGGTCCATTTCAGCCCATCAGATGATTTTTATGAAATTTCCAAATATTTTTCCCAAACAATTCATAAAATTCCCTTTTTGGAAAGGTATTATCTATGATCTAATGATCCTACATGAAGTTAGAATGGTTTTTTTTTCCAAAATCCATCATGCCCTTTTAATTGTACATGCTGCCAGGAGACGAACCTAACTTCCGAAATTATTTCCACCTAGAAAGTGCTTTTCTAGAATTTTTGGAATATTTTTATACAAAACCTTGTCAAATTTCCTTTCCACATACCTTATTTAGCACTAAAGCTTTCAAATGTACCCAAAAAAAATTTGAAAATGAAGATGACATGATGTTGTCCCCTATTTCAACCTAATTTTCAAAGCCATTTTTATCAAGATGTTTAGATGCCTCAAAATGCACCCGTTTAGTCTCCCTCACAAACCAACCCCTTTTGACTTTGACCAAGGTTAAAATACAAAAAAAAAAGGATTTCATATTAAAATTTTCGCTAGTGGAGATACTCCAACTCCACTACTCAAAGAGGACACTCCAACCCTATTTTTAATTGAAGTTTAAATTTTCTCCTTGTTCCTAAATGTTTTCCTAACTTTGGGGATACTCTAACTCCATTACTTCAAGGGGATACTCTAATCCTATTTTTTTAAAAAAATATAATAAATTTTTTTCTTTATTTTTGACTATTTTCATAACTCTGTTTTAGGGGACACTCCAACCCCACTTCTCCGAAGGGATACTCTACCTCCGCTTTTACCTTAAAAACTTAAAATTTTCTTTCTTCTGAATATGTCAAAACTTTTTGATAAAAATCGTCTTTGTTCTTCAAATTACCACTGAATCAGATCGGTCTCTAAAATTATCATCCTGGTTATTCTTTAATAATCATAGGCAATTATGAGATACACTTTGATCGTCCCTCATTTCTATGTTCTTTTGTTTAAGATTGGTTGTCTATAATTTCTTATTTTTCGCCTTATTAACTTGTTTCCTTTTGTCGTGTTATTATGCATTCATATTTAAAATTCATTTTCTAGTGGAATTTATGAGGCAATGTTTCGTGTTGGTATCTCTTCAGTGCCTAATATGAAATATCCAATTTTTAATATCCAATCCGGACATCGTTTTAATAAAAAAATCTCTATGTTCCTCACACCTCCCAAGTGCATAGGTGATCTAATTTTCCTTCATAAAAAACTCGGATTTACATTTTTCAAAACTTCATGCATTAAAGAGGATTATATCTAAATAGAGACCAAATATAATCGATTTAACCAAGACCAAAGTGAGATATAGTTAGTAGGTAACGATTTCGGGCATTATGGGGATGCTTGTCCTTCCCTGCATGTAACCAACTCCCAAGCCTAACCAATAAATCTCTGGACTTCATAAACCTTGAAATCAATATTTCAAGTTTTGTAACTCGTGATATTGTTTCAATAGGCATTTTATCTTGTGTAGCCTAAAATGATAGATGGCGACTCCAAGTTTATGGCCACTTCATGGTGACCATCTGGGTCTAGTTGGATGAGCAACTCATTTGATGGTCCCTACCCCTTCATATTATCATGGCTAATCCAAATTCCAATCAAGGGTTAGCTCAAAGGCTCAACCATAACCAACCATCATTTATTCTTAAGTCGAGCGCGCCATGCCTCTTGGATCGTTTGAAGTTTTAAAGGCCGGGCACGTGGTGACACCTTTCATTAACCTAGCTCGCCTAACTGCCACTCTTTCGATGTGTATACAATTTGATGATGGAGAAACAATGTGAACCTCGCTCCTCCTATGCTCAAGCCCATAAGCAGCCAAAAAGGTATGCATAGAACTTGTTGTTAATATCTTTGAAAGTACCATTACATATAGAAATATAAACAACTCTGAAAATTTTCCAAAAAAACATTGGACGAATCTTAATTAATCATTAGAACAATCATTCACAAACAATAATGTAAAAAACCAAACAGAAAGACATGAGTGAACATAATAATAATGATTTATGCTTAAGAGTTGTGCTCTTTAGAAATTTGAAAATTATAGACTACAAAGTCTAGACATGAAAATATCCCCTACATAAAGTTGATTGAAGATGAGGCATCACTTAACATATCACTTATGCAAAGTTGATTAAAAACATGGCTTCACTTACCTCAACCAATATTGTAAAAAAAGGCTTTCAAATGGATTTTAACCATTGTAGACACCTAATTTCGTTCGGGTTTCTTTTCTGATAATCCTAAATATCCAAGATTAAAAACTTAATGGCCACCTTTATTGTGAACGATCTTTTTCAAATGAACAAGACATTTTCAAGACCTTTTTAGTCATATTTAAATGGTCGTAAGTTCATGTGATAGAAAAAACATCATATTTTAATCTCTAATTTTTAATATACAAGATGAAATTTAAAAGGAAAATTATTTTTAGTATTTTCTTGTCAAAATTTTAAAAATCTACCTCTGCAGATGTTGTCATGGTCAAATTTCTCATTTTTAAAAATTTTTTGAGAATATGTCGTTAAAATTAGGAAATTGACCGTCGTATATTTGATTATACTCCTGTGGTATTTATGCGATATGCACTCTGAAAAATAAAAAATAATCAAGAAAAATTTATGTTGGCATTTTATATCGTAGGGTGTTAAGTTGTCCATTTTAGTAATTAATTTTGAATTTCATAAGCATCAAGAGTATTATACTCATGAAATTTTTTCTGGTAAAATTATTTCAAATTTTGGATTTTGATCTTTACCATGTTGTAAATGAATAATTTGAATAATATGTTTTATTTAATTCATTTTATATAAGTTTTAATCAGTTCTTTAAATTTTTTTTTGTTCTAAATACGAGCTTCTCTTCATCTATAAATTTTTTTGTGGAATTTTCTTAAGTTTTAAATTTTAAAATTCTTTATATATTCACAATATCCACTGTTAAATTAGTTTTTCCAAATTCATATATTTGTTTTGAATTTTAGAATTTTTTTCATTTTAGAAATACGAAGTTTTCTGCTTTGTCAATTTTTCAGGGAGATTTTTCTAAATTTATAATTTTAAAATACTTCAAATATTATTTTTTAATTCATAGTAAATCAGTTTTGAAAATTTCATTTTATTTTATGAGTTTTACATTTCTTTAGAATTTTTCTTGTTTTTGAGATATAGAGTTTTCTTCTTTGTAAATTCTTTAAAGGATTTTTCTTTTTTTATAATTTTTAAAATTATTCAAACATTATTATTTAATTCATAATAAATCAATTTTGAAAAATTTAAATTATTTTATTAGTATTAGAATTTTTCTTGTTACTGAGATCCCTAGTTTTTTTTTACTTTGTACATTCCTTTAGTGGGATTTATCTATGTTTATAATTTTTTAAATTCTTCAAATATTGTTATTTAATTCACATTAAATCAGGTTTTTGAAATTCAATTGATTTGTGAATTTTACATTTTTTTACATTTAATAATTTTTTGGTAAGGGTTTTTCTCGTAAAATTTTATGAGTTTGCTATTTTTAATGTTTTTTCTTGTGCATAAAAATTATTTTTATTATTATATTAAACTAAATTGATCATATGAAATTTTGTTTTAAATACATAGTTTTTAATTTTTATAATTTAGTCTTTGTACTTAACTTTTACGGCATAATTTCATAGATTATGCAAACATCTTTAAGAATTTTCGAGACTTTAATGATGTCACGCATGACATCATCCATTAAAAGACAAAAGCAATTAATTTAGTAAAATCTAAATTAATGAAAATAAAAAAATAAAATAAAACAAAATAAATAAATAAATAAATTGGTAGAATTTGGTGGAAGACTCCACCACCTTGTTGTCATTCATCCCTTATAAATAGTGGTTTAATTTTTTCATTTCAACCCTTTTGGGGGAGGCAGAGAGAAAAAGAAAAGAACAAGAAAAAAAGAAAATATTAAGAAAATTCATTAGTCTTTCAAGTCTTAAGGTAAAATCTTATACAAAAATTTTTGTTTTCTTATTTTCAGTGATTTTGGTAGAAATATTACTATTTTCATATCTATATATATTTTTATGTTGTTTTTCTTAATGATTTTGGGTTGTTTTTCTTAATGATTTTGTGTTGATTTATGTTGATTTTATGCATGTTTTAGTTTAGCAAAAATTAGGGTATGCATATATATTGATTTTGATGTAAATATATGATGAAAAATATTGTTTTTGGTTCAAATATGACACCAATCAAATGATATATGATCATGTATTTAATTTATTTTTTATTTTTCATGATTTTTAGGACTATTTTGTAAAATTTAAAACTTTTAAGGACATAAAAATATTTTTCATATTTTTGAAGACTTTAGAAGGTGGATTCTAAGCTTGGTTTAATCTACTTTTGATGATTTTGTAAGATCTTTATTTTATTTAGCTTATTTTGTAATTATGTGTAAACATAGGGACTAAATTGCAAAAATGAGTAAAGATTATTTAGGCTATTTTTTGCTTGGCTAAGAGTTTCATGAGCCATGAAAATTCTGATTTATGTGTTTGAGAAGATGATTTAGGTATTTTTAACACTTTATGGGTCATTTTATAATTTTAAAATGTTTAGGGATTAAAGTGTAAAAAATGAGAAATTATGCTTTATGGCTAAAAGTGCTTGGCCGAACTCTTGTACATATTTTTGCCATGTTTCTTTTGTTGATTCTCTGCTGGTTTGATGATTTATTATGATGTTTCATGATGCTTTATCATATAGGGGTCAAAATGTAATTTTATAAAGTTTAAGGACCACTTTGCAAAATTTTTTCTAAGGCCATATGCGTTTGGTTGAATTGAAATTGTGAATATTGCTCTAATTTCCAGAATATTTTTGGGATAAATTTTGTGTTTAATTATGATTTTACTTTGTATAAGGACTAAAATGCAAAACTAAAAAATTTAGGGATTATTTAGCAAATCTTAACATTTAGGGGTAAAATGGTCCTCTTTGATAATTAAAAATATTTTTAAAATTCCTATGGTCTTCCATAGAGGTGTAGAACTTATCAAAATTTTTGAAATGAAATTTTCAAAAATTTAGGGGTTTAATTGTAATTTTTGCATTTTAAGCCAATTTTAGGATCTTAATTTCCCTATTTAGCATAAATTCATCATTTCATCATTGTATTAGTGTTCGTTAGGGTATCGTGATACTTTCACGTCGAAGGTATACCCTAAGGGTATTTTGGTAATTATGCTTAAAATTGAGTCCTAGATAGTAGCCGAGATGCTTTTATGCAAAAGGTGCATATTTAGGATAGGTTTGTCATTTCATCATCGTATTTTGTTAGAGTTACCGGGATACTTTCATGTCGAAGGTATACCTTAGGGGCATTTTGGTAATTTTGCTTATCGGGATGTTTTTATGCCAAATGTGAATCTTTAAGACTGGTGTAGCCTTCCTAGATTATTTTAGGGTCCTTTAGGGGTTACCAAGATGCTTTCATGTCGAAGGTATACCCTAGAGGTATTTTTATAATTTTGTATTAGAACCAAATTGTATATGAATATTGGGATTCTTTCATGTCGAAAGTACACATTGGGAATAGGTTCGTCATATTGGATCATTTTTGAGTCTTAGGTTATTTTATTAATATTTTAATAAAATTAGATATTTTTGTAAATTAAGGCAATGTCTTTAATGATAAAATAATGCATAAAGTTTCTACCAGAATATGTGAGGGGTTCTACGAATTATTTTAATAATGAGATATCTTTTTCAAAATGAAAATTGGGATTTGTCAATTTTTGTAAAAATAAAACCTTTTGTACTCTACAAGTTTTCCAGTGAGGTATGAAAATGAATGATAAAAATCTTCATGTTATCTTGGTTCTCGGAAAAGGTATGGAAGAAATTTCGATTTCCAAAAGCATTAAAACTTGATTTTCTCAAAATAATAAATTTGTTTAATAAAATGTTACAGGAATTTTAATTAAATATCAAATATTGAAATTGAATAAAATCACAATTTAAGTTAACATAAGATTGATAAGAAGGTTGATCCTTGTGATTGTAATCAACTCAGACTTTAAAGTTTGTTTTTATGGGTTTAGTAGTCCTTAGAATATAAACTGTGGCAGGTCACCAATTTCACCTGGCCAAAATAGATGGGTGGTGACTCTAAAGAAATGGTCATTTTGTAATGACTATTCAAAAAAGTCGAGTGAGTAATTCATTTTGACAAACTCAATCGCTAGGTATGAAAAATAAAGAATAATAATCATGATAGGAGCCCCAAATAAAAAAAATAATGATATATATATATATATAGAAATAAGAGGATACATATATAGAAATAAAAAAATAATGATATATATATATATATATAGAAATAAGAGGATACATTCACCATTTCAAGTTGGCCAAGTTAGGATTCGTATCCAGGCCATATTGTAACAGCTTGGCAACTCCACTGGGGACAAGTTAGAGAGTCAGGCCTAAAATTAATTACATGTTAAATAAATTTTGATTAATTTGGTCTCATCTGGTATTTAACTACAATTCCTGATAGTTTCAAAACAAAACTTTTGTTGTACTTTCTACTTATAAATTTTGGTATATATTGTTCATATTTTTCACTAACCTTTTTGTTTCCTTTGCAATATTATTTTTAGGGAATTTAGTATAATGGTTTTTATTATTTTTTGAAAGTGTCGAGTCATAAAAGGTATGTTGTTCCCCTGCATACACTATGCACATTCATATGCATGAAATTTTCTTCCACATATATGAGGGGGTATAAGTACTTATATTTTAGAAAGGGGCAAAGTAGCTTTGCCTTTTAAGGTGTTAGCCTCTGTCTGGGCTAGTGAAAAGAATGCCAGGTGTAAATTCCTATGCCTACACGAGGTGTTAGCCTCAGTATGGGCATGGAAAATACTCCCCCTCGAATTGAACCCTTTCTGATATAAACCCACGATGGGCAAGGATTAGGGTACGTTGTTAGTTCTTTTCGAACTCAGGGAGCAAGTCAAGACCTATTTAGATGATTAATCTGAACTTCATGTAATGAACCATAAGGGTTTCATCTAGTTAGAGCTATACCCAATTCTAGAGGGTATCGAATTAAGTACACATAGGGGAACGCTTTTAACCTTTTACTCTTATGATTTGATTTTTTCCATATTAATAAGTGTATGTTGTGTTATTATGATATATTTTCCTTTCATTAGTTTGTTATATTACAAAGGAGTTTTCTTAATTCTTAACTTCACATTTATGTATACTCCATGGAAACTTGTAAATTCATTCATGCATATGCAAGTTCTTATTTGTTCATGCATTCAAAATTTTTATAATATAATAATTTGTCTTATTTATTATATTTCAAGGATCAAGACAAGGGAGATAATTTAGAGGCAAGGGTGTCAACATATTAGAGTTCATCTAAGAAAAGTTCAAACACGAGGTTCTTGGAATGGAAAATCTACTTAATAGATTGATAAAAATGGTTGAGGGTTTACATGAAAGAAAAAAGACCATGTATTGGAAGTATTAGAATGCAGGGGAAATCAAATGATTACGAAGATAACTTTTTGGGCTACTTGTCAGATTTTATGAATATAGGGTTAAAAAATGAATGATTAGGGTTTTCAAAAATCCCTTGGAAGCACTAACACAAGTAGACAAATATAATATTTGCAAGAGCAATTCTTTTTCTTACTTTGCTTTTGAATCTTGTAAATATGGCTATGCATGCCTATAATCAATGGATAAATTAGAGAATTTTGGATTAATGAAACAATACTGTTGAATCACGTCTTGAGTTCTTCGGATGCTTGCCTCTATAATAATCTCTATGTCTAATACTTGGCAAATTGTCTAGCATCCAATCTATTTCATTAAATGCAACCCCATTTACTCTCTTATTTATTCACTTATTCATACATTCATTCATTTGTGTAATTTTTCCATTCAATGACAATCATACTAAGATGCCAATAAAGATTAATGTTGGTAAAATACATGCATATTCATGTAAATTGATTTAAGTTTTTTTTTTAATGTTTTAAGGTGCAATAGCATGAATCATTGAATGGAAGATACCATACAACAAGAAAAATACATACATAAATTGAATGTACAATGGAACTACTTAAGATAGTGGAGCCAGTTCCCTACTAGCTATGAGGTATTACTAACACTTCTGCTAGGGCATCTGGGGAAGTACCAGTCAATTTTCAAGATGCATAGATAGCATGTTCATAAAATATGCAACCAACAAGCACTCAAAACACTTTAGCACTAGCTATCCATATTAATATTGCCTTCTCACAAAGGGTAAATGCAAGAATTGCTGCACAAAAAGAATTGGCTGTCCTTTACCTTAGCAAGAAAGAAAGGTCTGCCCAAAAGCAAAGACATGACCAAAATAATTTACAAATAGTCCCGAGTCATAACAACACTTTTATGGGAAATTTAGAGAAGTACAAGCTGAAAAGCAATTACCTTAAGGTAGCATATGTAGGGAGAAGAAGATGATTCATAACCAATGGAAGCCAATATCATAGAAAGTCAAGAAAGCAAGCAAATCCATTCAGACTGCATCTTTAACCCCAATGTTTTATCATTCAATGATCTTAGTTGAATTATCCTCATATCCTGTGACCCTTCACATAAACCATTTTACTCAAAATTCTAAAAAAGTAAAGGGACCTAGGAAACAGTTTAAGATGAAGAAAAGGAAAAAGATAAAAGTGCACTATGCCTTATTGATTTTCCACACTAAGCTTTTTCCTTTGTTCGTGCAGAATTAGATGATTTTTTGCTATTTTCACAAAGCTTAGGAAACCTTCCTAGTCGAAGTAAAACAATTTAAGTTCCAAGATGCAACAATTTTTGTCGAAGGATCTCATTAACCAATGAATATTTTTCAATGTAAGAATAATTAAAGTATCCAACATGGTTGGTTAAGAATCATATATCTTGTAGATTTTGACTTGAATTACTTGGATGATTATTGTTGCTATGCAATAAGGTTTTGGATTTATCCTCCTTGCTAGAGTTTAGTAAAGAAGTCTTATATAGTGACTGTACTTAAAGCACAATTAAGATGATAGAAGATAATGACACATCTTGTGGAATTTCCAAGTTTGAGAACCTAAAGTTCGATACACCTCCTAATATTCTATTAGTTGATCTACAATTCGAGCCCCAGTGATGTCAATCTAGCAAAATTTGAAATTGATGGATGCCTATCAAGGACAATTAGTCTAAAAGCCATTGACCATGTGGTAGTATGGCAATCAGGGGTGTCACCATATGCCTGGCCTTTAAAGCTTCAGATGATCTGAAGGGCATGGTGCATTCAACTTACAAATAAATGATGGTTGGTTAGGGTCGAGCCTTTGAGCTATCCGTTGATTGCGATTTGGATTAGACATGATGGTATAAAGGGGATAAGGATCATTGGACAAGTGCTCATCCAACTAGACCCAGATGGCTATCATGAAGTGACTGTAAACCTAAGGTCACCATCGATCATTTTAGGCTAGGCAAGATCGGATGCCTATTGAAAACAATATCACGAGTTATGACACTCGAAACACTGATTTCATGGTCTACGAAGTCCAAAGATTCATTGGTTGGGCTTGGGAGTTGGTTACATGCAGAGAAGGACTAACATCCCCATGATTCCCAAAATTGATACCTACTAACCATATCTTACTTGGGTCTCAGTTAAATCGGTTCCATTTAGTCTCTAGTTAGATATAATCCTCTTTAATGCATGAGGTTTTGAAAAATGCAAAATCGAGTTTTTTTATTAAGAAAAATTAGATCACCTATGCACCTCAGAGATGTGAGGTACGTAGGGATATTTTTGTGAAAATGATATCTGGAATGGATTTTAAAAATTTGATGTTTCATATTAGGCTTTAAAGAGATACCACCACGAAACATCACCTCATAAATTTCATTAGAAAATGAATTCTAAATATGAATACACAATAACATGACAAAAGGAAACAGGTTAGTGAGACAAAAAATAAGAAATATAATAATATAATAAACAAATAATCACAAACAAAAGAACATAAAAAATGAGGGACAATCGAAATGTATCTCATAATTGCCTTCGATTATTAAAGAATAATCGGGATGAAAATTTTAGAGACCTATTTGGATTCAGTGGTAATTTAAAGAAAAAAAGATGATTTTTATCAAAAAGGTTTACGGTATTCGGAAGAGAGAAAATTTTAAGTTTTTGAGGTAAAAACGGGGTTAGAGTATCCCTTCGAAGAAGTGGAGTTAGAGTATCCCCTAAAACAGAGTTATGAAAATAGTTAGGAATTAAAAAATTTATTATATCTTTTTTTAGAAAAAAAGGTTGAAGTATCTCTTCAGAGTAGTGGGGTTGGAGTATCCCCAAAGTTAGGAAAGCATTTAGGAAAAAGGAGAAAATTTAAACTTTGATTAAAAATGGGGTTGTAATATCCCTTTTGAGTAATGGAGTTAGAATATCTCCACGAGTGAAAATTTTAATGTGAAATCCTATTTTTTTGTATTTTAACCTTAATCCAAGTCAAAAAGGGTTGGTGTTATAAGGGAGACTAAACTGGTGTGTTTCGAGACATCCAAACACCTCGATAAAAAGGGATTAAAAAATTAGGTTGACATGGGATAACATCATGTCATCTCTATTTTTCAATTTTGTTCGGGTGCATCCAAAGATTTCAGAGGGTAAACAAGGTATTGTTGGAAAGGGAACTTGACAAGGTTTAATATAAAAAATTCCAAAAATTCTAGAAAATCACTTTCCAGGCAGAATTAATCTTTGAAGTTAGGTTCGTCTTAGCACCAGCAGCATGTACAATTAAAAGGGCATGATGGATTTTGAAAAATCATTCTAAGTTTATTTGGGATCGTTAGATTATAGATAATACCCTTTCAGAAAGGGAATTTTGTGAACTTTTTGGGAAAAATATCTAGAAATTTTGTAAAAATATCTGATAGGCCGAAACGGCCCAAAAATAATGTTGCATGCTTGGTTCCAGGGGTTTTGGATAGTAAAGGTTCAAAAAATCATAACGTCCTTGTCTGGGATGATCCAAGGGCAAATAAGGCACCGTTAGAAAGATAATTCGATGCCCTTTAAGAGAAAAATATTATAAAAATCAAAGGAAATATTTTATGGCTCAAAAATAATTTTTGAACCTCAAACTATAGTGCCATCAGAGCGAAAATAGAGGGGATTATTCGATATTTTGAAGATAAAGTTGGGCTTAGGACGTTCGAACATTCACGACAGAAAGTAACACAGGCCTTACAAGTTCATTCCACAATCTTAGAGTAACATAATCCGTTGACCATGTCACCAAAATGAACATCAGACTCTAGATCAAGGCTTAGTACTAAAATGGATTTTCTCTTTAATTTTTCTAAAAAAATTATCATATTTCACCATGAAATCTAAAGCTGAAATGTTGATTTACCCCCAAGATTGGGAGACCAATTTAATGAAAGCATTAAGTCATGCTATTCTTCATCTAATGGAGGTAGCATAAATTTAACTTGGTGATTTTTCTAAAAATCAATTTGTAAGAAACAAGCAAGCATTTTAATGGAGATACATGAACAAGATATAGCACATACAAAGATAAACATGGATTAAACATGCAAACATGTAAATATGATATTTTGACATGAAAATGTGTGACACAAATGCAAGAAAATGACAAATAAGGTGCATGAAGACAATATGAACATGCTTGAACAAAGAAATAGATTCTGGAGTTGTCAAGACAGGATTTTTATTTCATGAGACTTTTTAAAACACAAGAAAATGTTTGAACATACCTATGACATGTCAAGATGACCACTTAAGTATGTAATGGATATGTGAATATGGAAGAGACATAACAAAAAATACATGAACAGAGGCTGTTTAATGATGAAAATGAAGTATGGTGAGTTTATATATCCCATAACATCAAGGTGTCAAGAAGGTCACCAAGATCCTAAGACTACCACAACCAAGGTAACAAATATGCATGAGAGTATTAGGTGGGTCATGGTAGCATGAAGGGCTCACTAAAATGAAATGTATGATCAAAACAGAAGATACATGGGACAAGGTGAAAGATATACTAACAAAGGCTTAAAGTTTCTTCCTTCTTTAAAGTAGCAACTTTACGCTCAGTTTCTTCCTTTTTTTTGCTATTGTTTAACAAGAAAAAGGTGAAAGGAAGAAGCTTTCTAATAATGTGGTTGCTGATGATGTGTTTTGAAGATAAAAATATGTGAAAGGTTTGAGGTTTTAAAGGTGTTCTGGTGGTGGTTTTGGGTAACTAAGGGAATGAAGGTTGGTTGATGGTGGAAGGTAATGAAACATTATTTTTGGTGAACTTTTGGAACTAAAGTTACTGAAAGATTTGTGGGGATGGGTAAAGAGCTTTCTAGATTGCTGGAAAGCTTTTTAATAGATTAGAAAGTTTTTTTTAGCTAGTAATATTTTCACTTTTTTCGGGTTCAGCCCTTCTTTTTAGAAGATAATGCCAAGGGCATTTTTTATTTTTTCTTCTGCACCAGGGCATATCTCCAGCTGCCATGTTCTGTTGACTTTCTTTTTATTGGTTGAGCAAGGAGGAAGAAAGGCTATGAAAGCTTGTAAGCTGGAGATATGCCTGCCATCCTCATACACCCATATATCTTATGGAAATGTCCTTTGTCTTTAATTGTTTAGACTCTAAAATTTTATTAGAATCCATTAATGAACCCATAGTTGAGGTTTACAATGTTATATGATAGTTCCTTGGTGCAAAAACATATTTAAATCGAGTTTCCAAAGGCTAAAAAATGGCTCGAACTAGGCAAAAATTCCTTGGTGTATCGATATAGAACATGTTGGGTCGATACATAAGGTACATTTTACTCTTGAGTATCAATACAATGAGTTGTGTATTAATACTAAGAGCAAAAAATGTTTTCTACCTCGAAACTTAGAGGCTAGTTTTGATACGCCATGGATTTGTATCGATACTCATGCTTGTGTATCGATACATTTTGCCAAAAGTCACAAATTTAGCTATTGCCAAGGTCTGTATCGATACCACACCTTGGGTATCAATACCAAACACTCTTGCATCGATACAACATGTGAAAATTTAAGTTTTTTGCACCGTAAAAGCCTCGTATCAATACTTGTACCCCAATATAACTTGTAAAAACTAGTTTCCCAATGTACCTTAATTTGGTCATAAACAATGGGAAATTGATTTGTGTATAACCTTGGTGACACCATGAAAAGTGGCCTTTGGTGCCTCATTTTTATGTTTTCTTTAATATGGCCCATAGGCATTTTAGAACTTCCTAAAAAACTTTTTCGTCAAGCGACATCATCCCCAAGCTTTATTTTTATTTTTTGATTTTACTTTTTCACTGAGCGACATCATCACCTAACTCTTAGGATACCAAAAACTGACCCAAACAAAATGAGGTATCTACAGCTGCCACTCTTTGACTGTTGCTAAGGATTAGGAATAGGTTAAAGACAAATAGACACTATTTTGTTCAAATGGGATGATGGATTTGTGTGCCTACTGAGAAATGAAGAGTTATTTAGCATCATGTTGAAATGGGCTAAACAACTTACAGAAAAAAAGATTTTAATGAGTTTTGTAGGATTTGACTTTCTTACTAGGTTTTTTTTTTCAAATAGGTGCCATCAGTTTGTGTGGGCTTTGATGTAGGTAAAGAAAAACGTCCAGCTTTTCATGGACAAAGGTAGAGAGTGCTAGCTTGTGTGGGCTTTAAGGTAAGTGAAAAAAAACGTCCAGCACTTTATGAACTAAGGTAAATAGGCGCCACCAGTTTGTGTGGGCTTTTGGGTAAGAAAACACCCAACTCTTTGAAGACTGAGGTAGGTTATGTGGTGCTATTAGCTTATATGGGCTTTGATAAATGTGCTGCTCTTTGAGGACTGAGGTAGGTAGTGTGGTGCCATCAGCTTTTATGGGCTTTAATAAGCATCCTGCTCTTTGAAGGCTAAGGTGGGCTATCTGGTGCCATCAGCTTGTGCGAGCTTTGATAAGTGTCCTACTCTTTGAAGACTGAGGTAGGTAATATGGTGCCATAGCTTGTGTGGGCTTTGATAAGCATCTTACTCTTTGAGGATTGAGGTAAGTAGTGTGGTGCCATCAGCTTGTATGGGCTTTAAGGTACGAAAGCGTCCTGCTCTTCAAGGACTGAGGTAGGTAATTGCCACTAGCTTATGTAGGCTTTAAGGAAGGGAAGCGTCCTGCTCTTTGAGGACTGAGGTAGGTAGTTGCCACCAACTTGTGTGGGCTTAGAGGTAGGGAAGCATCTTACTCTCTGAAGATTACGGTAGGTAGTTACCACCAGCTTGTGTGGGCTTAGAGGTAGGGAAGCGTCTTGCTCTTTAAGGACTAAAGAGAATGACTTTGATACCCTTCTTGGGTGATTTTTAATGAAGTCAAAGGCACTTACTTGTAGCTTGAGGTTTTTCAAAACAAAAAAAATGTTACCTTAGGTTCCCTACAAATTTGTCTTTTGCGTACTAGAGCTGATACCTGTAAGATGTTAAATGCTGCATAATGCATAAAGGTGCAAATGCCTGGTTAATTAATGCAAAGGTTATGACTTTAAAGGCCTAATCCAATGGTCGATTTTGGGCTTTTTTCGACTTTGGTGAGGTGGCCTTTTGCCCAGGGTTAGCCAATTTTGCTCTATATCTTCAGAGGCTTTAAATGTTAGCGTTGTCCCTTTTTGGAAGGTACAAGAGGTCCATGACCACTTACTAAGGAGGTTTTGAGCATATTCTCCATATGTAAGGTCTTAGGGCAAGATTGGTAGTGGCCTCAAGAGTTCATTCTTGGTGTTTAAACATTAGACAAGGCCCCTACAAAGTTTTATCTTTCGAAGTAATACTAGGAAATCCTATTATTAGTTTTGTTTATTTATCAAGCATGATCAAGTAAATGATAAACATGATGCAACATGAAATATAGTGCTACAAGAAGATTCTATGAGAAATCAAGTAATATTTTTATTCAAAGAAAGATGGTACAATTTGTGATTGACTTATAAGAAGGTTTTGAAATACAAAAGAGATATGAGAAGTCTTCCTAGTTGACTAGCTCTGACGTTGATGACATGAATTCTCCACTAAGTGCTTTTTGAGATTTCTTTTAAGCAATTGATTCTTTTGGTGCTAGCAACTCATAATAAGATCCTTTAGATTGCCCTATGGTGGCATGAAGGCTTTAAACTTAGGCGGTTCCCAATTTTAGAGTGCAAGTGTGGATGAGGTTTTGGTAGGGGTGGTTAACACAGAACAGATGGGTTAGGTTATGATTTGGTGTCTTCATTAGAGTCATGAATATGGGGAAGATTGATTTTGTTTGAATGTGAAGGTATAATCATTTAAGCCACCCTCTTGGTTTTTTAACTTAAGCTGGTTCTTTTTCTTTTTTTGTTGTTTTTATGTTTTTCTAGATTTTTTTAAGTGGTAGGCGAAGGACTAATAAGATGCCCTTTTAAGTTTTCATCCTAAAGTCTTTTTAGGCATAGTACTTTCTAATAGAATCAGAATTCACAAGGTTGGGCAGGTCGTTACCATCCATCTTGGTCAAAATTAGAGCTCCTTTAGAGAATACACATTTCACCACGTATGCCCTTCCCAATTTGGGGTCCATTTCTCAAGAGCATCGTTATAGATCGGGAGAATTTGTTTGAGCACCAGGTTACCATGCACTTCTGATACATTTGCATATAACAGATGGCTTTGGTCATTTTCTTTTCTATTAGATTGAGTTGCTTGTATCTGTTTTTAACCCATTCAGCCTCTTTAAGCTGTGATTCCATTAAAACTCTGAGGGAAGGGATTTCAACCTCGACAGGTAGGATAACCTCTATGCCGTAGACTAAGAAAAACGAAGTAGCACCTGTAAAAGTTCATATGACTATGTTATAAGCATGTAAAGCAAAAGGCAACTTTTTATGCCAATCTTTATACATCTTCGCCATTTTTTCAACTATCTTCTTGATTTTTTTTTTTGACTGCTTTAACCACCCTGTTTATCTTTAGATGTTATAGGACAAAGTTTTGATGCTGAATCTTAAACTGTGAGCAGATTGGTTGCATTATCTTACTTTTCAAGTTGCATGCATTATCAGTAATGATTTGTTTGAAAAGACTATATATATAGATGATGTTCCGTTTCATAAACTTACACATAATAGATCTGGTGATGTTGGCATAAGAAGCTAGCTATACCCATTTCGTGAAGTAATTAATCGCGACCAAAATGAAGCGATGCCTATTAGAAGCCTTAGTAGTAATCGGTCAACCATGTCCATGCCCCACATAGAAAAAGGCTATGGAGCTATCATAACATGCAAGGGTATTGGTGGGACATGGATCTTGTCAGCATAGATTTGGCATTTATGACACTTTCAAACTTAGTCAATGCAATCCTTTTCGAGAGTCAACCAATAATAACCTGATCGCATGACTTGTTTTGCCATTCAGTGTCTATTAACATGCATACCATAAATCCTTTCATAAACTTCTTCAAGTATTCTTTTGGCTTTGGAGGCATCCATGCATCAGAGTAACACCTGATCCCTACCTTTCTTATACAAAATATCTCTATTTAAAATGAAGTTCATAGCTAATCATCTGATGGTCCTCTTATCTGTTTTGGTGGTGCCTTCTAAGTACCATTGATCCATGATGTATTGAAGGATGTCATGATACCATGGCAAACCATCATTCTCTTCTTCAATATTATGGAAATGCACTGGGGTTGAATAGATACTTATTTGGATAGAGCAATGTCTGATTCCTGATTGACTTTAAACATGGAATATAAAGTGGCCAAGGCATCAGCAACTTGATTCTCTTCTCGAGGTAGATGATGAAAACTAATATCATCAAACTCTTTCTTGAGTTCTGATATCAGATTCCTATAATAGATCAGTTTAGCATCACGTGTTTGCCATTCTCCCTTTAGTTGGTACATGACGAGGGCTAAATCTCCAAACACTTGCAATGTTGAATGCCCCTTTCAATGGCTATTTGGATCCCTTTATTTGGCTATGTTGTTGGTGCAATCAAAGTTTAATTTAGCTTTGAAAGGGTAATGGTTTCCTTCGGGTGAGATAAGAATTGCCCTAATTCCATGCCCCAGTGCATTTGAAACTCCATCAAATTACATCCTTCATGATGATCCATACTTGACAGTATTCTCTGCGTCAGATATGCACATTAAGTCTTCGTCAGGGAACTCAAAGTTTAAAGACTGATAGTCGTCTACGACTTGGCTTGCCAAAAAGTCTGCTATTGCACTTCCTTTAATGGCTTTCTAGTTCACGTACACAATGTCCTACTCAAAAAGCATAACTTGCCATTTAACTAACCTTTCAGACAAGGCAGGGGCTTCGCACAAATACTTGATGGGATCAAGATTGGCGATTAACCATGTAGTGTGGTACAGTGTATTACCTTAACCTTCGAGCCGTCCAACTAAAGCACAACATAGCTTCTCTATGAATGAGTAATTATTTTCATATTCTATAAACTTCTTGCTCAAGTAATAAACAACCTGTTCCTTTTTTCCTAATTCATTATGTTATCCTAATACACAGCCTATCAACTTGTCCAGGATTGATAGATATAGAATTAGTAGTCGTCCAGGCACTGGTGGCACAAGTACTAAAGGGTTCAAAAGGTAATGTCTAACCTTATCAAAAGCCTCTTGGCATTCTTGATTCCATGGTCTAGGATTTTGTTTCTTAAGCAGCATAAAGATTGGATCGCATTTGTCAGTCAACTGAGATATGAACCGGGCTATGTAGTTCAATCTTCCCAAGAACCTTTTCACTTCCTTTTAAGTTCGAGGTGGTAGTAGGTTTTGAATGGCTTTAACCTTGTTAGTATCCACCTCTATTCCTTTCTCAGTCATAATGAACCCCAATAATTTATCAGAGGTGATGCCAAATGTGCATTTAGTAGGATTTAGCTTGAGCTGGTATTTGCAAAGCCTTTTAAAGAGTTTTCACAGATTGGCAACATGTTCACTGTTTTTTGTTGATTTGGCAATCATGTCATCCATGTAGACCTCTATTTCTTAGTGTGTAAGGTCATGGAACAATGTTACCATAGCCCTTTGGTAAGTTACCTAATATTCTTTAACCCGAAAGGCATCACTTTATAGCAGAAAGTTCCCTACATGGTCACGAAAGTGGTCTTTTCCTTGTCTTCAGCAGCCATTTTGATTTGACTATAGCCCGAGAACCCATCCATGAAAAAAAATAGTGCATTTTTGGTAGTGTTGTCTGCTAAGGTATCACTATGAAGTAGAGGAAAATTATCCTTAGGGCTGGCTCAATTCAGGTCCTTAAAGTCCACATACATTCACAGTTTACCATCCTTCTTAGGAATTGGGACTATGTTGGCTACCCATGCAAGATATTTGGTTACCTCAAGAAATTTCACTTCAAATTGTTTCTTGACTTTTTCTTTGATCTTAAAGAGCATTTCTAGTTTCATCCTCATTAACTTTTGTTGGATTGGTTTGGATTCAGGTTTGAGGGGAAATTTATGAACCACAATGTTGGTATTTAGCCTAGGCATGCCTTGATAGGATGAAGCAAACACATCTCGATATTCCTGAAGGAGACTTATTAGTTTAGTTAGAGTTGATGCTTTATGGAGGTTCCAATTTTGACTTCTTTTGGGTTTTCTTCTGTTCCAAGGTTTATGGTTTCAATGGATTCTTTATGAGGTATTATTTGATTTTCTTCCTATTCAACTAGTCTCTATAGGTCTAAGGGTAGGCGGTTCTCTTTAGGGTCCTCTTTAGATTCAACCTCACCAGCGCAAATTGGTTACTCAAAATCAATTATTAAAGTTTTAGTATGAACATTCATGTCTCCTTGATTAGGGTACCTAAAAATATGGAAGAAAACAATATAGGTGGAAGAAAAAAAATTTAGGGTCATCAAAAATTATGAACACAAAGAATGAATGCAAAATGCCTAATCATTTTCATTGATAATACTTAATAAAAGCTGCCCATGCAAAGGATCCTACAATGCTTTTGGGCGAGAGCATGTAAGTTTAGTTCATAGAATTACTTGAAATAGACTTGAATAGCACAAGAATCTCGGTCTCAGTCTAAACACTCGAAACAAACCCTGGAGGGCACAAACTAGTTTCCAGACTTGTAGTTGACATATTTGGCTCGCTAATCACATTAATAGAGATATCCTCAAATGCTTTGTTCAATATGAGCATAGCGCTAGTAGAGCTAGTATTTACATGTCTCCCTGGGCAAAAACTTTCTCGAAGTGGTAGGAATATTTTTGGCTTATACTTTATATATCATCCTAACAAATGAGCCACTCTTCTTTCATAGTTCTTTAAGTTTGCTTTCTTTTCTATTGTGCACTGGGCTTAAATCCCATCCCTTTGTTGTCGATTTGGTTGACCACTTTCAAGGCTTTAGCAATTCCTTGAAGGTGTTTCCTGAGTCCCTTTCTGACCTGAGCACCTTTACAAATAGTCAACTTTAAACCCATGTGAGTGCTTTCTGATAGGTATGGCTAGACTATTATTAATCCCTTTTTAACATAAGTTGCATTGACAAACTTAAAAGCTTAGAAAGAGGATTCTAGACCATCTTCATCAGGTTCGACAAATGAGGCATCAGTTGAGGTAGGAGCAATGATATCTTCCTCTCCTCTAATACTAACAACTTTATTCTCAATGACAAATTTCATCTTTTGGTGCAAAGATGATGGCACTGCTCCAGAGAATGAATCCATGTCCTTCCCAATAGGCAGTTGTATGATGAAGCAATGTCCATCAACTGGAAGTCAACTTCATAAGTACATGGGCTGATTTAGAGTGGAATGATGATGTTCCCAATAACGCTCTGATAAGTCCCATCAAATGCTCACACAATTGTATGACTATTTTGGATATGAGATGTGTCAATAGGGAGTTTGTTCAAGCACTGCATGGGCATTACATTTAAAGCTAACCTATTATTAATGAGCACCTTGGGCAACATGGTGCCTTTATAATAATGGTGATATGGAGAGCTTTGTAATTTCCTCTTCCTCCATGTGGGATTTCATCATCACTAAAAGATATGTAATTGTTGGTGGTGATGTTGTTCACTAGGCGATCCAATTGACCTAGAGAGATGTCAGGAAAGACATAGGCCTCATTCAAAACCTTGAAGAGTGCATTCCTGTGAGCTTTTGAATTCAACAGCAGTGACAAACACAGAAATCTTGGCAGGTTACTTGTTCAACTAATTGACAATGTTGTATTCACCATGCTTGATGAATTTAGGGAATTTCGTAGCTTCTTTCTTACTCACTAGATCCTTGACAGCTATCGAATCTGAGTTTTTGGTTGTAGACTTTGGCGCTTAGGAAACAAGATTGGCATTCTCTTGCTGATTGCTATTTTTTAATGCTATCGAGGCATAACATCGACCATTCCAAGTTAGGTGACTTACTTCTAAAAGGTCAACGCTTGCTGATTATTGGCTAGATTCTCTAATGATTAAGGTTTTGCTTTCATAGTTTAAAAAACTACTTTATCATCTTTATATGGGAAGGGAGATGGAAGTTGAATGATCATCTTTGGCAGAGGCTAAACAAGGTCAACTTTAACTCTCAATCGATTATTGTACAAAATCAATGACCTCCTAATCCTGTAAGGGAGATTGCCTTTTTCTTTTTGTGCATTGATGGATGATGTTGCATCTGTAGACTCAGCATGTGTAGTTTGCTTTTCATCATAGAATTCGATGCTACCCTCGTTTATCATCCTTTGAACTATTATGCGAAACTCTTTACATTGTTTGAAGAGTATGGCCGTAAATAGTATGGAAATCACAGAAGTTGTCTATCCATTCCTCTACAATCTTGGTTGCATTAAGTAGCTTAGCTTGCACTAAGATTTGCCAAACATGATTCATTGGCATTGGAACTTCTTTTATGTTTTCCACGATCTTATAGCTTTCTTCAATGATTATCTCCCTTCAGTCTAACCTAGCACGAGTTAGAGACAAACTGAATTCAATGCTGAATTTTGATTGCTTATTAGCCTTCATATTTCCTCTCCCTTTGTCTTTGCGAATACTTTTTCTTCTCAATTCATTTTTCATGGCCTTGTCGATCCTCTTACAGAGTATGACCATATCTGCGAAGTTTTTTGGGAAGTTTCTTGCTACTTTTTCATAATAAGGGGCTTGCAACATGCCAATGAATCTAACTATCATCTCTTTTTTTCTCAGTAAGGGATGAATCCGGGCAACCTCCTCCATCTATCTTGCAGTGCATTGCCTAATACTTTTGTTAGCTCTCTTTCTCATGCCCATAAAAGACAGACAACTAGAGATTTGACCATTAGTGGGTCTCTCTTCATCAGTAGCATTGATAGATGGATCGTCATGTCCATCCCACTCCTCATAAACTCAATTTTGGACTGATCATCATCCCTTTGACTATCTTCAAGAATGATGGATAATGTTGTGAGTCATGTTCTTGACCACATGGCAACAAAATGTATCAACATCATTTCTTCTTTGACTTTTGTATTACTATTTTGATTTTCAAGAAAGCCTGCTAGACCTTAGCATTAAAGTTTTGACTTCTACCACACTTCTTTTAATTCATCAGCTTTTTCCATTACTATCGCATTCACTCTTGGTTTGTGTGATTAAGGAGTAGGTTGGCCCGTACATTAGGTTTAGGACCTTGCTCAATCTTGATCACTTTTTTTTTCTAGTAAACCCTGCACCTTTCTTTTGAATAAGCATAGTTCTTAATAGAGTGGCTTAAACTCCGGTGTGGTATTCATAATAAGCATTCTGATCATACCATTTGGGGTATGGTGGTGATCTTGGGTTTGTGAATACTAGAGCCACTAGTTTGCCTACCAACAAGTGAGAGTAGATCTTTTTATACGAGTAAGAGAGTGGTTCAAAGTGCTCCATTTCTCGAGATGCTTGTTCCATTTTGTGAGGCTATGCATCTGGGTTAAACTTTGCATGAGATTTGATGCAAAGCTCATTGTAGGAGTAAACTCAGTAGCGTGGACTAGTTGCAGTGCTAATGAGTAAGGGGTAAGACCCATATTAAACGTGATTGGAAAATACATAGGTTGTGCTGGATGCAGGCTTTGATTAAACCTACCACGATTCTTACCTACTACATTCATTTCCATTTCCTTGCCTTTATTTACTATTTTTTTGACTAATCGAGATGCTTCCCTGATAGATATCCTATCGCTTTTAATGGCATTCTCAATCATTTCACCTGATATGACCATAGTAGCAAAATTTTTTATGACACTTCCCACTAGCCTTTTGTAATAAGGAGCTCATAAGGTGCCAACAAACATAACTATCATTTCTTTTTCAGTTAGATAAGGGTGAACTTGAGTTACCTCCTTTCTTTATCTCCGAGCATACTGTCTAAAACTCTTAGAAGATTTCTTCTCCATGTTCATGAGAGAAAGACAATCCGAAACCCAATCAGACACATGCTTATACTGTTCAAGTAATGTGCATGCCAAGTCTGCCCATGTCTAAATTCTTGCAGGATCAAGCCTTAGGTACCATCAAAGGGCTACCCTAATCAAGCTGTCTTGGAAGCAATGAATCAGTAGCTTCTCATTCTCTTCATGTCCTACCATTTTATGATAGTTTATGTGAAGATGGGTAGTAGGGTCAGTAGTCCCATTGTATACTTTTTGAAATCAAGCACTTTGAACTTGGGCAGGATGACGAGGCTTGAAACTAGCCCTAATGACTTTGCATCCATGATTCTGAGTTTGTTACTTCCACAACTCAAAAAAACTTTTTTAATGAGTAATACTTGTCCAAGTCCTTATCATTTTCTGAAGGCCTCTTTGTTTTCTCTTGCTCCATGTGCTTATCGAGGTCCAAGATTATAGGCCTTGGTGGCGAAGAGCTTGCACCTTGAAATTTTTAAATTAAATGGGATGCTATTATAGGATTGATATAAATAAATGGCTGAGATTGTAGGATGTTCTTTACTAGAAGGTGTTGCCCATGTAGTGCCCCTTCTTGAGCATTGATGGCCTCAGTACCACCATTCAAATTGTTTTCAGAGTAGGCCAGTTCTTTCCCTGTCTCGACTATGCTGGTTTGTCTTTCTTCCTTCAATGCGTTGGATAGCAATTTAGTTAGCTCAGTGAACTATGCTTGTAGCTCCTCATTACAAAGTGCTTACTCTTGAGACTCCTTATACATGAGTTCGAGTCTTTTGATACGGGCCTGGTGATTGTTTTCCATCGCTTTCCTATGATTACGAGTGTTGTACCGATGTTGGACTATAGATTCCATGTTTTGGATCACCTTCACTTTAAATTATTTTCAGATTAGGCCTTTATGGTATGTTCATGCGTATGTTTAATGCAACAAGGATGAATGAATAAGAGCCATGAAAGGATTAAGTTAGTTATGCAAATGCAAAAAGGACAATTGGATAAAAGGATAGCTCCACCAATAGCATCCTTCATTAAAGCAACAAAATGTCTTGATTACATGTGATTACATTTGAAAATGCTTAACATGGTTACATTGCTTGATTACTTGGTCCAAGAAATACAACAACTCTTGCTCATAGGCTCCGATGGGCAAAATATCACATGTCCCATGAGATGTATTCACTATTCCCCTTTGTTTTGATATGACTTTTAATCCACGATAAGGATTTGAGCCAATCTTTTCTTGACGGTTGGAGGATTCAATGCTTTGTAGTACATCCTATCGACCTTTGCCTTTTCAATGATAAGTAACATGGTGTATTAATCAACCATGGGGACTATGTCTTCATGTTTAAAAGTGAAGCAACGGTATGCTAGATTCCAAGATTGAGAGGCTGCTTGCAATAAACTAATATCCAAATGAACTTGACGCAGAAGAGCGATATCTCCAGATCTTTTAGTGAATGACTCTTTTTCAGTACTATCCCAATTAGTCTATATAATCCTCAGATCTTTCCAATCTCTTTGACGGTATCCTATCTTAATCATTTCATACACTACTGAGGCATCCCCAGTTTAAGGACATCTCCATCTTCATGCTGTCGATGCTCCGACCATGCTCAAACTTCTTCAAAAGGCTTTAGCTTTGAAGTAGACTGTTGCTCCATGACTGATGCCCCTTAGTGAACACTAACCCATTAGAGCCAATTGTCTCATGATGATATTAATTATGATGAAATGATGCATGGTGAAAAGGAACAGCAGAAAACAATAAGTTAGTAACAAACATGAAATAATAGGCAAAAGGTAAAAAATGGAAAGAATCACAAAATTTGCCCCAACATAGGCTGTATGACACCTAAGGGCAGATAAGATGATCACAAATGTTAAGGCATTGAACACATAGCATACCAGAATACTCGTATTAAAATTATCTCTTCATAAAGTAACATAATACCTTACAAGGATTAAGACTAACCATCTAAACGGTGATGTTCGTTCATCACCACACATGCTAAGCTATCGTTCGGGCAGCATGATGACCTATCTTCATCAGATACTACTATTTCAAGATGGCATTGCAAGTAACGGCATGCACTTGTCTTTGCCCACTTATTAAAAGAGGATTTATCATCGAACATAATGGCATATCTTAAAAGAATGATCATGAAAATAAAAAGGTAAACACGGGTGACAATGTTCACCTATCTTCGCCCGCGTAACCAATAGTATATAGGAGTAAAGGTAAGGAATGTTTCCCTAAGTGACCTTAATCTTTGGGCTATTCTAGTAGCATCTGGTATGGCTTAGCATGGTTTAGCTCATAGTGTTCACTATATGGGTTTAAGTTGATGCCTATTTCGATATCCGAATTGCTCCTCTGTCTAGTAAGAATAGTCGAGGCACCCCGATCCTAGGCCCATTATAGGTTTGGTGCAACGGGTTCTATTTGGTGGATGTATTTCCCTATGCAAGTGTAGAGGGGCACTCACAAGAGACATAGGTAGTTTACATCCCAAAAGGTCTTGCCATGCTTATGCAGAGGGTTACTCACAAAGGCATATGGATTGCTTCCTCCTAATAATTAGGATACTAACCACACCATGGTGTATGGTGGGAATCTAGTGCAAATGCAAGTGCACGGTGTGTGTAGGGGAAATAATCAAACCTTTTTGTTTCATTCCCATATTACCATATTTATTTAAATCAACATTTATTTGGGCATGAATAATCCCTAACAATCATAAGACAAAAACATAAACAATAGAGATTAGTAGGAAAAAATAAAAGAGAATTATATCTAAATAATTATGGAGATTGAAAAACCAAGAACCGAGTGAGAAGTAACTAGTTATAGGCCTAACTCTCTAAACTAATCCCCAGTGGAGTCGCCAAGTTATTGCCACATGCCTGGCCTTTAAAGTTTCGGACGACTTGAAGGGCATGGTATGCTCGACCTAAAAATAAACGATGCTTGGTTGTGGTCGAGCCTTTGAGCTATCCCTTGATTGGGATTTGGATTAGGCGTGATGGTATGAAAAAGATAGGGACTATTCGACAAGTCACTCATCTAACTAGACCTAGATGGCCACTATGAAGTGGCTGTAAACTTGGAGTCACCACCGATCATTTTAGGCTAGGCAAGATCGAATGCCTATTGAAAATAATATCACGAGTTATGACACTAAAAACACTAATTTCAAGGTCTACGAAGTCCAGAGATTCGTTGGTTTCACTTAAAAGTTGGTTACGTGCATGGAAAGACTAGCATCCCCGCGACACCTGAAATCATTACCTACTAACTATATCTCACTGGGGTCTTGGTTAAATCAGTTCTATTTGGTCTCTATTTAGATATAATCCTCTTTAATGGATGAAGTTTTAGAAAATGTAAATCTAGGTTTTTTTTAATAAGAAAAATTAGATCATTATAAACCTCAGAGATGTAAAGAACATAAGGGTTTTTTCTATGAAAACAATGTCCGGATTGAATTTTAAAAATTGGATGTTTCATATTAGGCACAGGAGAGATACCAACATGAAACATTACCTCATAAATGTCATTAGAAAATGAATCCTAAATATGAATGCACAATAACAAGACAAAAGGAAACAGGTTAGTGAGGCGAAAAATAAGAAATATAATAATATCATAAACAAGCAATCACAAACAAAAAAATTTAAAAAAAAAAAAGAAAAACAATTGAAATGTATATCATAATTGCCTTCGGTTATTGAAGAATAACTAGGATAACAATTTTAGAGACTAGTTTGGATTCAATGGTAATTTAAAGAACAAAGATGATTTTTATCCAAAGGGTTTAAGGTATTTGGAAGAGAGAAAATTTTAAGTTTTTGAGGTAAAAGCAGGGTTGGAGTATCCCTTCGAAGAAGTTTGGTTGGAGTTCCCCTAAAATAGAGTTATAAAAATAGTGAAGAATAAAAAAATTTATTATATCTTTTTTTGAAAGAAATGGGGCTAGAGTATCCCTTCTTAGTAGTGGGGTTGGAGTATACCCAAAGTTAGGAAAACATTTAGGAACAAGGAGAAAATTTAAACTTTGATTAAAAATGGCGTTGCAGTATCCCCTTTGAGTAGTGGAGTTAGAGTATCTCCACTAGCGAAAATTTTAATATGGAATCCTATTTTTTTATATTTTAACCTTGATCCAAGTCAAAAGGGGTTGGTGTTGTGAAGAGACTAAATGGGTGCATTTCGAGACATCTGAACATCTTGATAAAAAGGGATTAAAAAATTAGGTTAAAAACAGGGGATAGCATCATGTCATCTCTATTTCCAGATTTTGTTTGGGTGCATCCAAAGATGTTAAAGGGTAAATGAGGTACCATTGGAAAGGTAACTCGATGATGTTTAATATAAAAATATTCCAAAAATTCTAGAAAATCACTTTCTAGGTGGAATTAATTTTTAAAATTAGGTTCATCTAGCATTGGTAGCATGTATAATTAAAAGGGCATAATGGATTTTGAAAAATTGTTCTAAGTTTATCTAGGATTGTTACATCATAGATAATACCTTTACAGAAAGGAAATTTTGTGAAATTTTTGGGAAAAATATCTGGAAATTTTGCAAAAATCATCTGATGGGCCGAAATGGCCCAAACAGAATGTTGCATGCTTGGTTCTAGGAGTTTTGGATAGCAAAGGTTCAAAAAATCAAAACTCTCTTATCTAGGATTATCTAAGGGCAAATAAAGGACTGTTAGAAAGGTAATTCGATGCCCTTTAAAGGAAAAACATTATAAAAATCAAAGAAGATATTTTATGGCTTGAAAATAATTTTTAAAGCTCAGACTATAGTGTTGTTAAATAGGGGGCATTATTCGATATTCTGGTTTTAAAGGTAGGCTTAGGCCTAGGACGTCCGAGCATCTGCGACAGAAAGTAACACTGGCTTCGCAAGTTCATTCCACAATCTCAAAGTAGTTTGGGATGATGGAACAACCCATTGACTATGTCACCAAAATGAACATGAGACTCAAGATCAAGGTTTAATACTAAAAAGGATTTCCTCTTTATTTTGCTGAAAAGATAGACATATTTCACCTTGAAATCTAGAGCTAAAAGTTGATTTACCCCTAAGATTGGGAGACCAATTTAATGAAAGCATTAAGTCCATGCTATTCTTTATCTATTGGAGGTAGCATGAACTTAACTTAGGGATTTTTCTAAAAATCAGTTTGTAAGAAGAAAGCAAGCATTTTAATGGAGATACATGAGCAAAATATAGCACATATAAAGATAAACATGGATTAAACATGCAAACATGTAAAGATTATATTTTGGCATGAAAATATGTGACACAAATTGAAGAAGATGATAAATAAGGTGCACAGAGACAATATGAACATGCTTGAACAAAGAGATAGATGCTGGAGTTATCAAGATGGGATTTTTATTTCATGAGACTCCTTAAAACATAAGAAAATGTTTGAACATACCTAAGACATATCAAAGTTACCATTTAAGTATGTAATGGATATGCGAATATGGAAGAAACATGGAAAAAGATACATGAACAGGGGCTGTGTAATGATGAAAATGAAGTATGGTGAGTTTATATATCCCACAACATCAAGGTGTCAAGAAGGTCATTAAGATCCTAGGACTACCACATCCAAGGCAACAAAGATGCATGAGAGTATTAGGTAGGTCATGGTAGCATGAAGGGCTCACTAAAATGAAATGTATGATCAAAACAGAAGATACATGGGACAAGGTAAAAGATATACCAGCAAAGGCTTAAAGTTTCTTCCTTCTTTAAAATAGCAACTTTAAGCTTAGTTTATTCCCTCTTTTTGCTATTGTTTAGCAAGAAAAGGGTGAAAGGAAGAAGCTTTCTAGTAATGTGGTTGTTGATGGTGTGTTTTGAGGATGAAAAACATTTGAAAGGTTGAGTTTTTGAAGGTGTTCTGGTGGTGGTTTTAGGTAGCTACGAGAATGAAGGTTGGTTGAGGGTAGAAGGTAATGAAATAGTGTTTTGGGTGAACTTTTGGAACTAGAGTTGCTAAAGGATTTACGGGGATGGGTGTAGAGTTTTCTAGGATTGCTGGAGAGCTTTTTGATAGATGGGAGAATTTTTTTCTTAGCTGGTAGTGTTCTCCCTTTTTTCTGGTTCAGCCCATCTTTTCAGAAGATATTGCAAAAGGCATTTTTGATTTTTTCTTTTACACCGAGGCATATCTCCAACTACCATGTTCAGTTAACTCTCTTCTTATTGGTTTTGCCATGCTGAGTAAAGAGGTAGAAAGGCTATGAAAGCTTGTAAGCTGGAGATATGCCTTCCATCCTCGTACACCCATATATCTTATGAAATGACCTTTGTCATTAATGGTTTAGACTCTAAAAATTTGTTAGAATACGTTAATGAACCCATAGTTGAGGTTTGCAATGTTATATGATAGTTCCTTGGTGCAAAAACATGCTTAAATCGGGTTTTCGAAAGCTGAAAAATGGCTTGAAGTAGGCAAAAATGCCTTGGTGTATCAATACAGAACATGTTGGGTCGATACACAAGGAAAATTTTATTCTTGAGTATCGATACATGAGTTGTGTATTGATATTAAAAGCAAAAAATGTTTCCAGTCTCGAGACTTAGAGGCCATTATCGATACTTCATGGATTTGTATCGATACATTTTGCCAAAAATCATAAATTTAGCTACTGCCAAGGTCTGTATCGATACAAAAATGCCAAGTATCGACACCGCACCTTTGGTATTGATACCAAACCCTCTTGAATCGATACTACATGTGAAAATTCAAGTTTTTTGCACTGTAAAGGCCTCGTATCAATACTTATGCCCTAATATAACTTGTATGAACCTGTGGCTTCCTGATTTACCTCAACTTGGACACAAATAATGGGAAATTGATTTGTGTATAACCTTGGTGACACCATGAAAAGTGGCCTTTGATGCCTCATTTTTACATTTTCTTTAATACGGCCTATAGGCATTTTAGAACTTCCTAAAAAACTTTTATTTTTTGATTTTGTCATCTTTTACCTAACTCCTAGGATACCAAAAACTGGCCCAAACAAAATGAAGTGTCTACAAGAGGCAATTCCTATATTAACTTTTACATTTTTTTAAAAAAAATTATGAATTTTGAAATGATTTTGGATTATGAATATTGTGCATCCTATCATAGAATATGAACTTTATTAATAATGATTTCCAGTATCTAGGATAATGGTACATTTTTGAAAAATTTTCTTTGATAGGTGATCACCATTAGATCAAACTCTTTCAAGAAAAAAAAAATTTCATTTCCTTTCATATGATTATCCCAGACTTTCAATCATAGACTTTTTATAACCATAAACATTTTCACCCAAATATCCCTTTATGGATCCCTTGAAGGTCGAACAAATAAGTTATACTCCTAAAAGACTTAGATAACTATAGTTCAGCATGTTTGAGAACAATCATAGTAATTTCGAGATCTCCCATATTTAGATAACCTTTTGGCTATAAATTTTATGACACTCTTCTAAATCCCTGATTTAGTAAGAACAAAAATGAAACTAAGCCAAAAACACTTTCTCTTTTGGGATAAAACCTTTTTAATCCAAGACCTGATACAGATGTAAGATTTTCCCATGCCAATTTGATTTCCTTCTTGAAAGCTCAACCAGAACCTAAATTTATTGGTGGCTACAAAGCTAAAAATGTTAAGGGGCATACCTTAAGCCTTTAAAAATTAAGTGCAACATCATGTTAATGAGGTACTCAAAATAATTTTAGAAAACACACAACCCTTTTTCCTAGCGAAACACATGCTAGTTTAGATAGTTTCGTTTGAAATGAGAAATGCCTTTTTTTCTCTATACCTTTACAAATATAGAAAATTATACCCTTGCTGTCCCCTTTGAGCTTGATAATTTATTTTCTTTCTTTGAACCCTAATTAAGGATTACCCTCCACACGGGGGTGTAAATGAAGTAAAGTTTCAAGATCAAAAAAAGGAAATTCATTCTAAAGTTACAAGAAGAAGAAGTTAGATGTCATGACGTAAATTTTGAAGAAAAAAAAAGTTTAAATTTTAAGTCAAATATTCTAAGTAAAGAATAAAAAAAATTTCAAGTTCTTTTAGTATAAAGAATGAAGAAAATTTTAGTTTCTTTCAAGATGAAAAATGAAGAATAATGTGATGAAGAATAGATTAAAGAGAAGCAAAGAAAGATGAAAGAAAAAAGATAAAGAAATGAAGATTTGTTCATCTTGAAAGACAAGATGGTTCAATTCCTTCTAAAAAAGAATGATCCTCGATTTAATTACCTTTAAAACACTTCATTTGGGCCTATTTATCCCTTTATTTCTAAACCATGAACCATGGCCTATCTTACATACCTACAAAGTCCATTTTGATCAGACATGGCTATTTGATCTGTTGGGCCATTCCTAGGAAA
>JBBYHM010000006.1:12199626-12319484 GCA_038381775.1 Adansonia rubrostipa
ATGGATGCTGAAAATGACAATGATTCATGCAAGTTAATGTGTAAATGTGCTTGAAATATGTTAAGCTAATGATTCATACATGGATTAAGATAACAAGATGCATGGATATGGCATAAAATGCATGAAAAAGAGATATCAAACTAAAGAGGATGAAATGAGGCATTTTGCACATAAAAAGGGCATTAAGGCATCCGAATATTAAACTACCACAACCAAATGCCATAATAATGCATGATAATCCTAAGAGGGTGATGGAAACATGGAGAGCTTACTAAAATAATGAAAGTGCTGAAAAATAGAAAGAGTAAGTAATAGAGTAGGAAGTTATACCAACAAAACTTCAACTTTGGCCAACTAGTTGGAGCAACAGAGATGGCTTGAATTTCCCTCTTTTCCTTGTTGTAAATAAGCAAGAAAAAAAGAGAAACAATGTGGCTTTGGTTCTGGTATGGATGAAGGTGACTTTTAGAATGTGTAGAGGTTGAGAGTGAGTGTTTTGGGGCTATTTTTGGGTGGTGGGTGAAGAGCTACGGGATTTGGTTTTTTGATGTTGAATGTGTTTTTCGAAAGTTGAAACAAGCTGGAATCTAACCTTTTTTAGCTGAGATAGAAGTGGTCCATTTATACCAGCATTTTGGAGCCAATTTGGAGGTTTTTTTGGCCATTTCTCAAAAGGGACAAAGTGATGTTAGCATGGTGGCTATAGCCATTTGCTGCCAATGTGATGGGAATAAGGTGGCTGGTTTAAATGCTAAAATAATTTTCTAGCAAATAGGGTGGTTGATAGTGACATTGGCCAACAACTAGGGAGGAGTAGGGTGATCAAATTATATTAACCCTTTTGATACAATTTAGACTTAAAAAAATGTTTGGATTAATTTAAAAGTCTAAATTTGTAATTTGACATGTGTTTTAATCTTTCCTGATGCAAAGAAATGAGTTAAAATCGAGTTTTGAATCAATAGTGGACGAGTCAAAAATGCTTAGACCATGAAAATGGCCTGCATGTATCGATACATTGCATAATGTATCGATACATTTGGTCTAAAAACCTTGATGTTATTGATACAATGAACATTGTATCGATACTATTAACCACTGTATTGATACATGTTGATGTGTATCGATACATTTCTTTACTGAATGCATGTTTTGGTCCTAGCATGGCCTAGTATCAATACATGAGGTCCTGTATCGATACAGAGGCTCATGTATCAATACATCTACATGTTGTATCGATACAAATGGGGATATTTCAAATTTTTGGCATGTTGAAGCATTGTATCGATACATAAGAACCATGTATCGATACATTCAGGTGAAATTATGAATATTCTCATATCTTTTGTCCCCAGATAACTTGAACTACGTTATTTGATGCCATATCTTCGCATTTACCTTTGATATGATCCCTAGGCCTTTTTGACCTCCTGGAAATACTTTTTTGTTGGGCCTTCTCTTACGTCCATGCTCTAGACTGCTAAAAATTATCTCAGACAAAATAAGGAGTCTACAGACTCCACGGTAAGTCCCATTAAATGCTTGCACCACTATGTGGCTATGTTTGATGTGGGAGGCATTAACGAGAAGCCTGTTTAAGGTAGCCAAGGGCATGACATTGAGGGCAGAACCATTGTCTATGAGAACTTTTGGTAAGATATGACCTTTATAGTGGGTAGCAATATGTCGGGCTTTGTAGCTACCTCTACCACCGGAAGGGATCTTGCCATCAGTGAATAAGATATAATTATCAGCTGTGATATTGTTTACTAGGTGATCTAATTTGCTTAATGAAATATCGGGTGGTACATAGGCCTCGTTCAACACTTTTAATAATACATTTTAATGAACTTTTGAGTTAAGAAGTAAAGATAGTATAGAGATCTTAGCCAGTTGTTTGCTTAACTGATAGATAATGTTATATTCACTATGGTTAGTAAATTTCAAAAACTCATTGGCCTCTTTCTCATTTACTGCATCTTTAATCTTCTCAAATTTGAGTTCTTAGTCCTGACCTAAAGGGTATTGGAAATCAGAAAGACATTGATCTTTTGATTCTCTTGAGCAAGAGTACCATAATATATATCATTGCGGGTTAGATGGCTAACTCCTGACAAGTTGACAGTAGCGATTGATTGAGTAGGCTTCCTGAACATTATGACTCGCCCCTCATGTTTCCAAGGAATGGCTTTATCACTCTTATATTAGATAGTAAAGGAGTCTCTATGAATAGCCTCAACATTGGTGTCAAAGAACTTACCCCAAAAGTTGATTGTCCATAGAGGATAATGGCTCGTTCTTTCTCATATATGGTTATGTCATTTCTTGCCTAACCATATTTATCGATTTAGTAGGAAATGCTTGCTTCTTATAATAAAATTCAATGCTGCCTTCATCCATCATTTTTTAGGCCATTGCCTAAAATTCTTTGCATGTTTGAAGAGTATCATCATGAATAGTGTGAAAGTCATAGAAATCGTTGGCTCTTCTTCTGATCTTTCATCCATATTAAGCACTCCTAATTAAATTAATATTTGCCAAACCCGATTCATTGGCATCTTGATTTTTTCTATGTTTTTTATAACTTCATAATCATCCTTAACACTAATCATGTTTACTAGTAGCTCAGCATGGTTTGGTAAGGGATTCATAGTAACATTCGACCCTTGGTTCATCCCCAATTGTAAAACTTTAGAATCAATGAAGTGCAGTACCCTCTGCTTGAAAGAAATGTAATTTTTAATAGCATGTCTTGCTACTCTAGCTGATAATCGCAATAGGCATTGGGGTTATACCACTAAGGGTACAGAGGTTTCTTCTCTAGGACATACACGAGAGCAAGTAGATGCCTCTAGAGCAAAGCCTAATATTTAGTGCATGGGGATAAGCTTGAACTATTATCTTCGCTAGTTTGCACCCTAATTATTTAGTGCATTATTGATAGGATTGTTGACATTTTGGTTGGCTTGTGTTAGTTGTTTCGAGGTAGATTTAATGGGATAGTCAAGGATGGGTTATAAGTTATGGCATAAACTAATTGAGGAGGCATCATAACAAGGTTATAGTAAGGTGCACTTGGGTAGTAAGGACTAGGCACTTAACACTGGTTTGGTTAGGATAGGTTGGCATAGCTTATGGCATTGCCTTTCTTTTTATCTTCTTGTTACCAACAGCTCTCTTGCTCGATCCAAATAACTCACCTACGGACATCCTGCCACTCTTAATTGCTACATTAATCATCTCATTGGACAAAACTAGATATGAACACTTTTTAGTGGCATTTTCTACCATTTTCTCATAATATGAGGCATGTAGTGTATTAATAAATGTCATGGTCATCTCTTTCTCAATTAAAAGTCGTTGGACAAAAGCTGCTTCATCCCTCAATCTTTGAGCATATTACCTGAAACTTTTAATTAGCTTTTTCTCTAAGTTCGTAAGAGAGAAATGGTTAGGAGCCCAATCTAATATATGCTAGTATTGGTTCAAGAAGGCATTGGCCAGATCAGTCCATGATTGAATTTTGACATACTTAAGGTTGATGTACAATGGAGCAGTTACCCTAATCAAACTATGCTAAAAATAATGGATTAAGAGTTTCTTATCTTTTCGCATCTTGCCATTTTCCTGAGGTACATCTGAATGTGCACAACAAGATTGGTAGTTCCATTAAACTTTTCAAAATCTATCACTTTGAACTTCAGTGGAATGACAAGATTGGACACTAAAGACAAAGATTTAACATTAATGGCTCTGAATTGATCATCTCTTCGATAGCTCTAAAGTGCTTCTCTAAAAGCTAAAACTTGCTCATATCATCAATAAACATTATATATTTTTAAGCATTCATCATCTCTTGCTCATCATGGTCAAGGGTTACGGGATCAGTCAGAGAGACTCTCATATTTACCCCTTGAAATTCATGGATAAAAATTGATTCTCTACCATAAGGTTTAAGTAGATTACCGATGGTACTGGTGGGGCTAGCATCACATTGGGTTGATGCTATTAGTGAGTCTCTTCTTGAGTAGCTTTAGTGCTACTGGTGGGGTGATTTTTTAGGTTAGCCAGTTATTTTCCTATATCCATGTACTGGCTTGTCCTTTTTCTTAAGTGGAGGTTGTCATTAGCTCTATGAGTTTCGTGATCTAGGCTTGCATCTTGTCTTGTCGACAGAACATTTGTTCTTAAGATTCTTTATACATTAACTAAAGATATTCAATACATGATTAATGATCATTTTTCATGATCCTTATGCAGTGGCCTGTATTGCAGTGATGTGAAATAATCAGTTCTATGTTTTGTGCTCGGTCTCAGAATCCTTTGCAACTTTTCATTTTAAATGTGTTCATTAATGATTGCCTATGATGAAATGATGGAATGATGTTATGTATGGAATCATGACAATGAATGATTATTGATATGAATAAAGCAGCAAAAATCAAGCTAATTATGCAAATGTGAGACACAATTGGCTTGCAGGACAACTTGGCCAGTAGTATCTTTCATGGAACAAGAAACAAAGTTTGATCACATATGGTTGCGTTTGAAGGTGTCTGACATGATTACATCATTTAGTCACATGTTTGAAGAACTTCAACGACTTCTATTCATGGTCTGTGGTGGGTATTATATCTTGTCTCAAAGACTAGGCTCCTTCAATTATGTCTATCGCATGTCTTCAGGACCTATCTTGCCCTTTCCGTATGTCTTTGAAGCTTTATGTTTAAGGTCCTTGAACTTATCTTCGAATTACTAACACTCAAACCATGCTTTGACATCTTCAAAAAAGCAAAGAACAAAAGCGAGCTATTGTTTCATGATATACACCATCTTATTGAACACTGAACCCTTAACTAATTGTCTCATGATGACAATTATGATGCATGCAACAATTAGAAAAAAAAGGAAAGAAAAATAGGACAGTAACAATATAAAATAATACAAACACGAATAAAGAATAAAAGAATGTAAATGACTAATGGAAAATGCGCTAACAATAAGCGTTACAATGCTTAAGGGTAATAAAGACAATTATGTTAGCAAATAGATAGCATAATGGCATGTCCATGTTAAAAAAAATTACTTGTAACGAGATGACATGATACTTTACGAGGATAAAATCGACCAATTAAGGGATAGAGTTCATCCATCACCATCATTATGCTTTTGTTTGGATAGCATGATGGCTTGTTTTAGTCAGATATGACTCTTTTAAGATGACATGGGGCATTGTAGGTGACGGCATTCACTTCTCATCACCTATTTATTAAAGAAGGTTAACCGTAGAATGTAACAACCTACCCTAAGAAATAATCATCAAAAGTAAAAATATGGACGATAAAATTCGTTCGTCGTTACCTACATAATCATGGTGCATAGGAGTAAAGGTAAGAAATGTCTCCCTAAGCAACCTTCTTCTTTGGGTTATTCTAGTAGTGATTCGATACAGTTTGACATTGTTTAGCTTGTAAAGTCCACCATATGTGTTTAAGTTGGCATCTAAAATGGTATTTGAATCCCTTTTCTATCTAGTAAGGATAGTCAAGGCTCCCTCATCCTAGGCCCATCATGGGTTTGGCGAAACAGGTTTGATCGGGTGGATGTATTTCCCTATGCAAATATGGAAAGGCACTCACGAGAGACATAGGTAATTTACGCCCTAAAAGTCTTGCTATGCCTATACAGAGGGTTACTCATGGAGGTGGATACTTCACATCCTCTGAATATTTAGGATACTAACCTCACCATGGAATTTGTTAAGAGTCTAATGCAAATGCAAGCGCATAGAGTGTGTCAAGGAAACAATTAAATCTTTTGTTTACCCTTGTATTACCATATTTATTAAAACAACATTTATTCCAAAATGAGGCAATCCTGATTAATCTTGTGGCAAAAATCATGACAAATAAAAGATTAGTAGACAAAAATGGAAGGGGATTATGGTTAAATAATGGTCAAAATCAAAGTAACCGAAACCTAAGAAGGACATTGCTAGTCGTAGGCTTAACTTTCTAAATTTGTCCCTAATGTAGTCACCAAGTTATCAACACTGTACCTCTCGCAAAAGAAGCATGCATGACTTAAGAGCATTTCTCGATGGGGAAAAGTCTTCTCAACCGGGACTCTTTTTTTTCGATGTGATGGTAGTGAGAAAGTTTAGATTCTCGACTTTTGACCCTGAAAAGAGACTGTCGGACAAATTGCTCGTCCAACTAGTCTTAAGTGGCCACCATGAAGTGGCCAACAATTAGAGTCACCATCGATCATTTGGGCTAGGCATGATCTGATGCCTATTTAAATTAATATTTTGAGTTACAAAACTTAAAACATCAGTTTTATGGTAAACTTTGTTCAAAGATTTGATGGTTGGTTTCGAGAGTTGGTTATGCATAAAGAGGCATGAACCTTTTCGCGATGCCCGAAATTAGTACCTTTCTGGCCATGTCCCAACTTAGTTTTAGTTTCTTTAGTTTTGACTTGTCATTATTTAATACAATCCCCTTTTAATGCATGAATTTTGTATAAAATAGGACACTCGAGTTTTAAAGAAAATTTGAATCTCATATGCGCCTTAGAAAGGTGAAGAATATAGAGATTGGGATTAAAAATGGTCCTCAAGTTTAATAATTTTTTTAAATAAGATATTTTGTGTCAAGCATCGGAGAGATACCAACACAAAACATTACCTTTGTGATTTTTTTGAAAACGATTTTGAAGATATGAATGCAGGTGAACAACATAAGGGAAATGCATTAGTAAGATGAAAAAGAAATAATATAGCATAAAATAAATCACATAAAAGAGGAAAAAGGGGAAAAAATGATCGGGATGTATCTTATTATTGTCATCAATTATCTTGAAATAACTGAGTCAATAATTTTAGAGAGACATTAGGATCCATTGACTAATCGAAGTGTAAAAATGAATTTGAGTATTGAAAAGTTTGAAGGAAATACGAGGAGGGAAATTTTGATTTTTTTACATTTTTAAGGAAAATGGGATTGACAAATTTAAATTAATGAATTTTGACTATTTCTTGACAATTTTTTAGAAATAACGAGATTGGAGTATCCCCTCGAAAGATAGGTTGGAGTATCCCTATAAATGATGACTTTAGTAAGTTTTGAAATTTGAATAAGGTTTGCAAAAGTAGGGCTGGAGTATCCCCCCGAAGGATAGGGTTTTCCTAATAGAAACTTCAATGATTTTAGAGAAACAACCTCGAAAGCTTTATCTTGACAAGAGTTTGGTAATTTCTTGACAAATGATAATTTTTTTGACAAAATAGGTGGTTTTCAATAAAAATAAGGATGTTAAAGCTTAAAAATTGTTTCTGCCTTGATATAAGCCTACATGAGTCAATACATGTTCCTCTTGACTACATGGATTGATCAGGATCACATGGAGGCATTCAAATGCCTCGGAATAGGAGTTTAGAGGAATCAACTAATCTTGAGCAATACCAAAAATAGGGGACAACATCATGCTGTCCTATTTTCAATTTTATTTTGGACAAATCCAAAGGTTTCAAAGGTCATATGAGGTACCATTAGAAAGTTAACTCGATAAGAATCAATATAAAATTATTCAAAAAACCTAGAAAATTGCCTCCTATGTGGAAATATTTTGCAAAGTAGGATGGTTTGACACTAGTAGCATATGCAGAGGAAGTGGGGCAGTTGACTTTGAAAAATCATTCTAGTCTCATAAAGAATCATTAAATCACAAAAGGATACCTTTCTGAAAAGAGAATTTCACAAAATTTTATGAAAATTATTTGAAAAATCCAAAAAAATCATTTGGTGGGCCGAAACAGCCAAAACAAAATGTGAATCGCAGACAGCAAAACTTTAAAAAGTCATAACTCTTTCATCCAGAATGATCTAAGGGCAAACAAGACACCGTTAGAATGGTGAATCAATGTCCTTATAAGGAAAATTCAAAAAATTCATGAAAAAATTTTTATGGTTCGAAAAGTAATTTTTCAAGTCATGAATTCAATGCTACCAGCATAAAATAAGGTAAATATTTGGTTTTCTTGGATTTCTTTAGGCTAAATTCGAGTCATGGACATCCAAATGTCCATGGCAGAAATCAATGAGTGACATAGGCTTCACGAGCTTATCTACACAATCCCAGAGTAGTTTGGGCCAATGAAAAGGCCCATTGACCATGCCATTAAAACAATGACTCTACACGAAGATCAAGGATAAACAAGTTTGGACACTAAAATAGGACATTTTATTTAAAACAAACAAGAATACCTAGCCTCTTTTAACCTTAAATCCTAACATAAATAGCTTAATATTATCCCAAGATTAAAGTGTCAATTTATGAAAAATAATGGACTAAGATTAATCCGATTATTTGGGTTAATGTTAATCTAACTTGGGATGTGTTTTTGTTCTAAGCATATATATATATATAGGCATACATTGCACATCAAACAAGTATGATAAAAACTAAAAAATAAGTCAATAATATTAAAAATCGAAGGCATAGAACAAATATCATCAATAAGCATTTAAACAAGGATTTAATAATGATAAAATACAACCTCAAGCATAAAAATTCACCCCACATCCCAGTACCAGTTTTAAATATTTTTTTTGACATTTCATGGACATTTCATATAGGTGAGACTCGGTGGCTGGTTTTCTTTCCCCATATAGGTGGTCTGGGTTTGAAACTTAGGCTATTCAATCTTAATATTTTTGTCTTTTTATTTTTTATTTTCTTTTTCTTCCTTTTTCTTCCTCTTCCTTTTTCTTCCTTTTTTTTTCTTTCTTTTTTTCCTTTTTTTTTTCTTCCTTACCCCAAGACTAGAACACAAAAAAAAAACTTTAGAAACTGATGATCAACCATTGCACTGGCTATCAGCCACCGCCATTGGCCACCATTCAAATGCTATCATTGGCTCTCAAACTTCACCTCTAAACTCTTTTCAAGCTCTTCTTTCCCAATCTGGAGTTGGATTTTTCTAAATCCTTTTAGATTTCTCTAATTTACAAGAGAAGTTCAAACCTTTTACCATAAATCTGACCATCATCCACTATTAGATCGTTCCCAAACTTTAGTACGTTCTTCTTCTCCATATAAACTTTCTTTTCACCGTTGGGATTCTCAAAATAAGCATTAAACCTCTTTAAATGAAAATTCCCACTTTGAGTTTTTTGATTTTCCTATATTTTTTTGAAAGCTTGTTTCTTCCTTTTTTTTTTTTGAGGTTTTTAAAGATTGTTTTTGCTTCAAATTTTTTAGATCTCCCCCTATATGAGCTTTTTTTCTTTGGTGGTTATATATACCAAGAAAAGCTAAAACGATTGCTGGTGTGGGAACCAAATCCATGGTAGAAGTTGCCATGATTGGTTCTACAAATGAATAGAGCTGCTACCATGCTTAACTTTATTTTTTTCTTTTTTTGTTATTTTTTTATTTTTCATTTGTTTTTTTTCATTTTATGACAAAAGCTTAGCTTTGGCATATGGGTCATAAATGACCTATTTCACAAAGGTGGCCTGGGTTCAAAACCCAAGTCTCTCCTTTTTATTGCTTCTTTGTCTTTTTATTTGTTTTTGTCATTTTATGACATAAATTCATGCTTAGTGTGTTGGTCCTAAGCAATTTATTCACAACGGTAAGCCATTTTTTTTAATTCTTTTGTATTTTTTTCAAACAAGCATAAATTAAAATAAATTAAGCCTAACTAATCTGGATCTAATAAACTCGACCTAAAAGTGGCCTGATTAATTGAATTATTTCAAATAACGAGTGTCCTAAAAACTACCCGAATAAAATTTGGTGTCAATAATGAAACATTTCTTTATGACATGGTTTCTCTTCTCAGAAGCCTTTACTATTCCCTAATACTTATATGTCTCCTCTGTACACCTATCCCTTTCTTCTTTGAAGTGTAACTTTCTAGCTTAGATGAGATCTCCGACCTTATATTTTAGAGCAAGACAGTTCTCCACGAAGTGGCCTAGGTTCTAAAGGCTCATCTTGCTAATGTTAAAAGGTTATTCTTGATGAGCTGAGGTAAAAAATCAATAGAAGACATGGGGAAAATGCAAATGTCAGTGCAATCGATAAAATTACTTGGCAAGGATCAGGACATAGTGTTCAAAGCAAGATAACTAGAGGTGGCAATTAGGTGAGTTTAGGTCAGGTCATTTTGGGTTTAGGTTTTTAGGGTTTAGGTTCTTTTAGGTTTTGGTTTTTTGGGTTTAAGTTTTGACGGGTTTAGGCTCGTCCAGATTCAAGTCTGTTCAGGTTTGGGCCAATTTAGGTTTAGGTCTACTCAGGTTCAGGTTTAGGTCAAGGTCGGGTTTGAGTATGTTTTATATCATTTTTATTTTATGTTAAATGTAATTACTTTTACGTAATTCTGAATTCTAAGCCCAAGCCCCAATTTGGTCTTATCCATAAAAAAAAAATATTAGTTCAATTCCATGGGCCTAGCCTTAGCCCAAAAAAATTTTGAATTCGAAGCTCAGGGTCAAATTTGGTCTAGCCCGCCTATTTATGCATAAATCATTGTTTATAAAAATAAAAAGATATTTTTATATTAATATTTGCGTATTTTATAACCAAATTTAAATAAAAATATATTACTTATTTAAAAAAATACTATTGTTGATTGAGCTTGCTTGAAAGTTAAAATCTGAGACTCGGGTCTGATCATGCCTAGCCTATTGGGCTAGGTGCGCTGTCCAGCTTGTGGGCTAGTCTAACATATGGCTTTTTTTATTTTTGATACGGTGTTATCTTTTATAGCTTTCATATTTTTTTACTTTACCTTATTACTTTGTTTTACTATTATTAGACTCTAATTATCATTACTTGAAATAATAATAATAATAAGGATAATATTCAAAGAAATATTTAAAATTTTACTACTGACATACATAAATTCTTAATCTTTAATAAGTTTAACTAATTAAATTAAAGAAAATATAATAAATGGATGATATTCTTTATTGATGATGTTCTCTACATGATATGATTTACTTTTTACTAAATTATTGTTTTGTCGTATATAAATCTGATCAAGATTTGAGTTACCCACCCAGTCTAATTGGGCCTAGACCTGGGTTCTCATATTTTTATTTTAGACTAGCTCGATCAACCTTGGAATAACATATATTTTTCTAAGTTAATTTTAAAATATATAAATTTTAATAAAAATATTTTTAATGTGATGAATAGTAATTTTGGCTTAAACAGACATTTTTTGGGCATGTAATAAGGGCTTCGACTTGGGATTTTAAAAAATTTGGGCTATGATCCGACTTGACCGATGAGCAAGTTTAATCATATATTAAATATAAATTAAGTTTTTAATATTTAATTAAATTATTAAAATAATATTGATAATTAAAGGTTTTGCTTTATAAAAATTATTTAATTATAATCTCATCACTTTTATTTTTAGTATTAAATTTGGTTTCAAGTTTAAGTTTAGCTCCTTTTGATTCAAGTTTGTTTGGGTTTGGGTTTCTTCTGGTTCAAGTTCTTTCAAGTTTTGGTTTGGGCTACTAAATTTTTGGTCAATTCAGTTTGGTTTGGGTTCGGGTAGGGTTTTTTTAAGGTAAGTTTTTAGGTTCAAGTTCATTTTGCCACCCCTAAGGATAAAATGGCTTGTGAAGGCCATGCCAATGTTTACTATAATTCCCAAGTGCCTGGTTCATTCAGAAGGTAGCTTGGAGTTCTTCCTTTGTTTTAAGGTCATTAACTTGTATTTTGCCATTCATGATGGCTTTCTCAATCATTTCCCTAAAGAACACTATATCAGCAAATTTTTTTTGGCACTTCCTGCTAGTTTGTCAAAAAACAACTTGAGTAGTGTACCTAGAAAGTTGGACATTATCTATTTTTCTAATAAGGGTGGTCAAACTAAAGCTACTATATCCCTTCATCTATAGGCATATTGCCTAAATGTCTTAGTTGATTTTTCTCCATATTTGAGAGAGACAATCAGTCTAGTAGCCAATTTGTCATTTGTTTATATTGCTAAAAGAATGCCTTGGCCAAATCATTCCAGCCTTAGATCTAGCTTTGGTTCAACTTGTTTTACCATATTGCTACTGCCCTGTATAGATTATCTAAGAAATAATGCATCAGCAACTTGTCATTATGGCTATGCCCAACCATATGTCTAATGGACATGATATGGGCTTATAAAGACCTTATGCCATTGAATTTTCAAATTTTGGCATCTTAAACTTGGTAGGAATGATCAGGTTGGGCACTAGGCTTAGCTCATTCGCATCAAAGTTGCCAAATTTTTTAGCGCCTTTAATTACCTTAAGTATCTTCTTAAAGAGTTTGTATTTCCTTTTAGCTCTTCTAATTTGATTTACTTTTGGGCTTCAAGTTTGAGATTCTCTTGCTCAGGAAACTTATATAAGTTGAAGGCCATTGGATCTTCTAGTGTAAAACTTAGTTTTGATTTCATTATAGATTGGTGGGTTTTAAGGTCGGCATTGATATGTACCATAGGGTTGGCTCCCATAGGTTGAATACTTTGAGGAACATGCACCCTTCTACTTGGATAAGTTGGCAACAATATTAGGATTATTGCCTTGATTCCTTGAGTTTGTACTCTTGCACTCTTTTCTTTTAACAGCAATTAATCACTCTAACTGAAGAATCTATGCTTGCATTTGTTATTGCTATTGTAGTATTCTTTCTTGAACCTTTCAATATGTGATTTCAACTATTTCCAACCTTTCACTGTATTAATCTTCCATGGTCCATTATGCTCAATAATCCTATTATTTTTGTTTTAGAAAAGAAACTTCCTTTAAAGGGCCTTTAAATTTGAGTATAGCTTCATTATACTCCCTTACCCCATGAAATGTATATCATGACTAAATGCATGCATGTATGTACATATGCAAAATGAGTGCAATACAGTATTTACAAAAGCTTATTATTTAAAATAGATTGCCTAAAATGGAAAATTTAAGACATCATAATGCCTTAAAAGAAAATAAATGATTTCTGCCGCCACGTGCCCACCTTTAAAACTTCAGACAATCCGAAGGACATAGCGTGCTCGACTTAAAAATAAATGATGGTTAGTCATGGCTGAGCCTTTGAGTTATCCCTTTATTGGGATTTAGATTTTTCATAGTAATCTGAAGAGGAGAGAGACTATCAGGCGAATCGTTCATCCAACTAGCTTAGATGGCCGCCACGAAGTGGCCATAAACTTGGAGTCACTGCTGGTCATTTTAGGCTAGGCAGGATCGGATGCCTATTGAAAACAATATTTTCAGTTACAAAACTTGAAATATCGATTTCAAAGTCTACAAAGTCTATAGATTCATTGGTTGTGTTTAGGAGTTGGTTACATGCGGGGAAGGATTAGCATCCCTATGATGCCTGAAATCGATACCTACTATGTCTTACTTTGGTCCTGGTTACAGGGTTCCATTGAGTCTTTATTTAGATAAAATCCTCTTAAATGCATGAAATTTTGGTGGAAATACAAATCTGGGTTTTTAAAGACAATTAGATCACTTATGCACCTCGAATATATGAGGAATATAGGATTTTTGTGAAAACAATGTCCAGATCAGATTTAAAAGATTGGGTGTTTCGTATTAGGCACTAAAGAGATGCCAACACGAAACATTGCCTTGTAAATTTTATTGGAAAATACAAATTTTAAACATAAATGCACGATTATCATTATAAGAGGAAATGTATTAGTAAGACAAAAAATGAGAAATATAATAATATCATAAACAAGCAATCACAACCAAAAGAATATGAAAAATAAGGGATAGTCAAAATGTATCTCACAATTGCCTTCGATTATTGAAGAATAATCGAAATAACAGGTTTGGATTCAATGGTGATTGGACGGACAAAGATGATTTTAATCAAAGCAATTTGAGGCATTCAAAAGAGAGAAAATTTTAAACTTTTTTGAGGTAAAGCAAGGTTAGACTATCCCTCAGAGAAGTGAGGTTCAAGTATCCCCAAGGATAAAGTTAGGAAAATATTTAGGAATAATGAGGAAATTTAGATTTTTAATTAAAAATGGGGTTGGATTGTCCCTTAGCAATGGAGTTGGAGTATCTCCACTAGCAAAAATTTTAATTATAAAATCCTTTTTTTATTTTTAGCCCTGATCCGAGTCAAAAAGAGTTATTGTTGTAGGGGAAATTAAGTTAACAACAAGGGATAACATAGTGTCATTTCCATTCTCGAATTTTTTTCGAAAAGCACATCCAAAGACTTCAGTGGGTAAATGAGGTACCATTGGAAAGGTAACTCGATAAGATTTAATATAAAAATATTTCAAAAATCCTAGAAAATCACTTTCTAGGCAGAATTAATTTTTGAATTTAAGTCTGTCTTAACACTGGCAACATGTACAAGGAAAATGGCATGATGGACTTTGGAAAATCATTCCAAGGTTATCCAAAATCGTTAGATCATGAACAATAGCTTTCTAGAAAGGGAATTTTGTGAAATTTTTAGGAAAAATATTTAAAAATTTTGTAAAAATCATCTGATGGGAAAAATGGCCCAAACAAAATGTTATACATTGGTTCTAGGGGTTTTGGATAGCAATGGTTTAAAAATCATAATGCCCTCATCCAGGAAGATCCGAGGGGAAATAAGACACCATTAGAAAGGTAATTCAATGCCCTTTAAGGCAAAAAAATTAGAAAAATCTAAAGAAATGTTTTATGGTTTGAAAATGATTTTTCAAATTCAAAGTACAGTATTGCTAGAGCCAAAGCAGGGGATTATTCAATATTTCAGATTTCTTGAGGGTCATATTTGATTTGTGGACATCTGAACATCCATAACATAGGGTAAAGAATGACATAGGAATCATGAGTTTATTCTATAATCTCGGAGTAGTTTGGGATGATGAAACAACCTGCTGACAATGCCATGAAGGTATCAGACTTGAGATCAAGGCTTAGTTTTTTTCAACTAAAGGATGTTATGTTTGTTAAAAAAACAACATCTTTAAACTTGTATTATCATGAATCCAAAGTTGAAATGTTTGTTTTGTCCCTAAGATTGGAAGATAAATTTTATGGAAACATCAAATCCATGCTATTCTTCATCTATTGAAGGTAGCATGAACTTGAGGATTTTATTTAAAAATCAGGTTTTAAACAAACATGTACCTTGACAGGAATGACATAAACATAACATGCACTAAGATGAACAAGGTCTAAACATGCAAACACACACAAGTGACATATTAACATGGAAATAGGTGACAAAAATGTGAGAAGATGACAAATAAGGTGCATAAAAATATTTAAACAAAGGAATTATAAGTTGTCAAGACAACATTTTTATGCCATGAGACTCCTTAAAACACAAGAAAATGCATGAATATACATAAGACATGTTAAGGTGAACATTTAAGCATGTGTTAAGCATGTAAAAATAGATAAAACATTAGAAAATGCATAAATAAGGGATTGATTTAATAACAGAATGAAATACAAGATATTTTGCCTACCATGTAATATTAAGGCATCAAGAGAACATCAACAGTCTAAGACTACCACAAACAAGGTAGTAATAATGCATGAGAACCTTAGAAGGGTCATGGTAACATAGAGAGGTCACTAAGATGATGAAAATCAAAGAATATGTAGAGTTAAGTGGAGAAAATATACCAAAAGTTTCAAGCTTTAGCCTTTTCTCTTAGCAACAGTTTTAAACTTCACCTTTTTGGGTTGAATAGCAAAATAATGATGAAAATGAGGGGCTTTTTAGTTAGGTATGGATAAAGGGTAGTTTTGAAAGGGAATATAAGTGAAATGAAGGTTTTTGGAAAGACTTTTGGTGATGGTTTTGGAGGGATCCGAAACTGGAGAAGACTTTTTTAGTTTTTTAATGGTTGAGGAATATTAAAGGAATGATTAGAAGCGAGAGTTTTCTACCGAGAATCTCTTTTTTCTTTTTATTGGTTGATGGCCTTCAGCTGAGCTCGAGGTTGGCTTATATAGCCATATGGCTATGAAGATAAAAGATAATAAGGCAAGGGTATTTTAGGGTTTTGGTGAACATACTTCTTGTAGAGGTTAGGTATAATGCTCAACTACCATGCAAACCCATTGGTTTACTTAGCAAAAATAGTTAATCTAGACTACTTTACAAAACTAAGCATTAGGTAAGTTCAGCTTTACCCTTTGACAAGTTGCATACTGCCATGAAATGTCTTTTGTCATTGGCTATTTGAATCTTAAAATTTTGTTTAAATCCAATCACAAGCCCAAAGATGAAGCATGGCATGAATTTTGATGATTTTTAGTCCAAGAAACATGTTTGAATCAGTGGTGCAGGGGCTAAAAAATGGCTCGAAGTAGGCTACTATGCTTTTATGTATTGATACAGAACATTGTGTATCGATACATAAGGTACTTACCCATGAGTATCGATACCATGAGCTGTGTATCGATACTAAGAGGACAAAATGTTTTTTGTCTTGAGACTTTGATGCCTATATTGATACTCCATGGACTTGCATTGATACTCATGCTTATGTATCAATACATTTTTCCAAAAATCATAACTTTAGCTATTGCCAAAATCTATATTGATATAAACATATGAGAATTTAAGTGATCGATACCACATCTTAGGTATCGATACCATCCCTCTTGTATTGATACTACATGTGAGAATTCAAGTTTTTAGAGATATAAAGCCTCGTACAAATACTTGTACACCAATATAACTTGCACACACCTTTGGCTTCTCAATTTTCCTCAACTTGGTTACAAATAGTGAGAAATTGATTCGTGCAGTCATCTGAATGATTTCGGTGACACCATGAAAAGTGGCCTTTGATACCTCATTTTTAAATTTTTTCAATACAGCCCATAGGCATTTCAGACCTTCCCAAAAAAAATTTTTGCCCAAAGTCGTATTGCCTAATAGTGCCTAGCAACACGACATTCAGTAGTCATCTCCCAGTTTTTATTTTAAATTTTGATTTTATCATCCTTCAATTTAGTCTTAGGGTGCCAAAAGCGGGTTAGACAAAATAAGGTGTCTATAGTTGCCCTTCTTTGGTCGTTTCTACTTATCAGGAATAGCGTAAAGATAAATAGACACTATTCTGTTTGGGTGGAATGATGATTTCTTGTGCTAGGTTATTTTTTTAGGTTTAACCTTAAACAGGTGCCATTAACTCATGTGGGCTTTGAGGTAGGTAATGAAATCTGTCCAGCTCTTTGTGGACTAAGGTTGACAAGTGCCACTAGCTTGTGTGGGTTTTAAAGTAGGTAAAGAAAAACATCCAGCACTTTGTGGACTAAGGTAGATAGGTGCTACCAGTTTCTATGGGCTTTGATAAGCATCCTACTCTTTGAAGACTTAGGTAAATAGGTGCCATCGGCTTGTGCAGGCTTTGATAACTGCTTTACTCTTTGAGGACTAAGGTAAATAGGTGCCATCAGCTTGTATGGGCTTTGATAACCATCTTGCTTTTTGAAGACTGAGGTAGGTGGGTGCCACCAGCTTTTGTAGGCTTTAAGGTAGCGAAGCATCCTGCACTTTGAGGGTTGAAGTTGGTAGTTGGAACCAACTTGTGTAGGCTTTGAAGGAAGGAAGCATCATGCACTTTGAGGACTAAAGTAGGTAGTTGCCACCAGCTTGTGTAGGCTTAGAGGTAGAGAAGCATCCTACTCTTTAAGGACTATGGTAGGTAGTTGCCACTAGCTTGTATGGGCTTTAATAAGCACCTTGCTATTTGAGGACTGAGATAAGTGGGTGCCACCAGCTTGTGTGGGCTTAGAGATAAGGAAACATCCTATTTTTTGAGGATTGGAAGAAAAAAAGTTTAGGATACTTCTCTTGGATGATTTTCAATGAGCTCATGAGGTCAAAGATACTTACTTGAGGCTTTTTAAGTTTTCTCAAAATCAAAAAAATATGCCTTAGGTGCCCTAAAAATTTGACTTTTATGTATAAGAACTAGTACCTGTAGGATGCTAAATGTGGCATAATGCATGGGGATGTAACTGTATGTTTAAATAACTTTAAAGGCCTAATTCAATGGCAGGTTTTAGCCTTCTTCAGCTTTGATAAGGTGGCTTTTTGCCTAAGGTTTGTCAACCTTACTATAGATTTCCAAAAGGTTTAAGTGTTAAGGTCGTTCCTTCTTTGAAGGTATGAGAGGTCTATGATCACTTACTGGGAGGAGGTTTTGAGCATATTTTTCAAACTGTAGAGTCCCAGGGCAAGACCAATTGTGGTCCCAAGAGTTCATTTTTAGACGTGGAACCAAAATTCCTGTAAAGTTTTATCTTTTTAACTAATGCTAGGAAATCTTGTTATTAGTTTTGTCTAGTTATCAAACATTATCAATTAAAAGATAAACATGATGCAACATGGAATGCAGTGTTATAAAAAGATTTTGCAAGAAATCAAGTAATTATATTTTCATTCAAAGAAAAAGGGTACAAATTCTGACAAACTTATGGGATTACGAAAGATTTTGAAATATAAAAGAGGTAAGAGAAGTCTTCCTGGTCGATTAGCTCTGATGCTGATGACATGAATGCTTTACTAAGTGCTTTTAGAGATTTTCTCTTGAGTAGTTAATCCTTAAGGTGTTGGTCAAATTATTAAAAAAATTCCTTAAAATGCCCTATGGTGGGATAGAGGCCTCAAAATTACATAGTTTCCATTTTTTAAGTGTAGTTATGGATGAGGTTTGGTGGGGTTTGTCAGTATAGAATAGGTGAATTAGGTTGTAGTTCGTTGTCTTAATCAGATTTGTGAATGTGGGGAAAATTGGTCTTGGGCTGGTGATGGTTTGGGCTTGATTTGGTTTGAGGGGTCTGTTCACTTAAGCCACCCTCTTGGGTTTTCAACTTAAGTTGGTCTTTTTCCTTTTTTTTTAGAGAGTGGAAGAAGAAAGAGAAATAGGATACCCTTTCTAGTTTTCATCCTAAAATCCTTTTAAGCAAAGTATTTCTTAACACAAGCAAAGTATTTCTTAACACAAACAAAGTTCACAGGGTTGGCTAGGTCATTATCTTCCATCTCAGTTAAGAGTAAAGATCCTAATTTAGGGTCCATTTCCTCAAGCATCTTTATGAACCGAGAGAATTTGTTTGAGCACCAAGTCACTTTTTGGAACTGAGAGGATAGATCTTTTTATCATGGGCTTCCATTATGCACTTTTAATACATCTGCCCATGTTAGATGGCTTTGATTTTTTTTCTTTTCGATGAGATTGAGCTACTCATATTGGTTTTTAACCCATTCGACCTCTTCAAGTTACAATTCCATTAAAACTCTGAGTGGTAAAATTTTAACCTCGATAAGTAGGATAGCTTTTGTGTCATAGACCAAGGAAAATAGGGTAGCATGCAAAGCAAAAGGCAACTTTTCATGCCAATCTTTATACTTCTCAGCGATCTTTTCAACAACATTCTTGATATTTTTGTTGACAGCTTTAACTACCTTATTCAGTTTTGAACGGTATGAGATAAAGTTTTGATGTTGAATCTTGAGCTGAGAGTAGACTGCTTGCATCATTTTATTTTCAAGTTGCGTGCATTATAAATAATGATTTGTTTAGGAAAACCATATCTACAGATGATGTCCTATTTCAAAAATTTTTGCATACAATAGATCTGGTGACATTGGCATAAAAGGCTACCTCTACCCATTTGGTGAAATAATTGATTATGACTAAAATAAAGCTATGCCCATTAAAAGCCTTGGGGTAATTAGTATAATCATGTCCATACCCTATATAGAAAAGGCCATGGAGTTGTCATAACATGTAGGGGTATTGGTGGGATATGGATTTTGTCGGTGTAGATTTGGCATTTATGGTATTTTCCAACATAGTCAGTGTCATCCATTTCAAGAGTCAACCAATAGTAGCCTGATCGCATGACTTGTTTGGCCATTCGGTGTTCATTAGCATGTGTACTAAAAATTCCTTCGTGAACTTCTTTAAGTATTTTTTTGGCTTCGGAGGCATCCACACATCGGAGTAGTACCTGATCCTAGCTTTTCTGGTACAGAATACCATCATCCAAAATAAAGCTCGCAGCTAATCATCGGATGATTCTTTTATCAATTTTAGTGGTGTCTTTTGGGTACATTGATCCTTGATGTACTAAAGGATGTCATGATACCATGGCAAGCCATTTTTCTATTCTTCAACATTCTGATAATGTGTTGGGCAGTATAAATACTCATATGAATAGGAGCAATATCCGATTCTCGATTAACTTTGAGCATGGATGACAAGGTGGCCAAGGCATCAGTAATTTGGTTCTCTTTTTGAGGTAGATGCTTAAAACTAATATCATCAAACTCTTTTCTAAGTTTCGAGATCGGATTACCTTAGTTGACCAATTTAGCATCACGCATTTGCCATTTGCCATTCCCTTTCCAGTTGGTAAATGACAAGGGTTGAATCTCTAAACACTTGTAGTGTTTAAATTCCCCTTTTAAAAGTTACTTGGAGACCCATGACGCAGGCCTCATATTCAGCTATATTGTTTGTATAATTGAAATTCAACCTTGCAGTGAAAAGGTAGTGGTTTCCATCATGTGAGACCAGAATTACCCCAATTCCATGCCCTAACGCATTTGAAGCCCCATTGAAATTGATTTTTCAAAATAAGCAGCACTCGATAGTGTTATCTGCCTCAGATATGCACATCAAATCTTTATTAGGAAAATTGACTTGCCAAGAAATCCACTATTGTGCTACCTTTGATGGCTTTTTGATTTACGTACACAATGTCATACTTGAAAAGCAACACTTGCCACCTAGCTAACATCGTTGACAAAGTAGGAGCTTCGTATGAATACTTGATGAGTTCGAGCTTAGTGATTAGCACGTAGTGTGGTATAACATATATTTTCTTAACCTTCAAACTGTCTAGGCTAAAGTAAAACATAACTTCTCTAAAATGAATAATTATTTTCATATTTTGAGAACTTCTTGCTCAAGTAGTAAATAGCTTGTTCCTTCTTGCTTCACTCATCATGTTGACTTAATATGCTGCCCATTAGCTTGTCAAAAATTGATAGATATAGGATTAACGACTAATCGGGCATTGGTGGCACAAGTACTAAAAAGTTCAAAAGGTAATGTTTGACCTTATCAAAAGCTTCTTGATATTCTTTATTCCATTTTTAGGATTTTATTTTCGAATCAGCTGAAAGAGTGGATCAAATTTATCTATCAACTAAGATATGAATCAAGTTATGTACTTTAACCATCCCAAGAAGCTTCTTACTTCTTTTTGAGTTTGAGGTGGCAAAAAATTTTGGATGGCCTTAACCTTATCGGGATCCACTTATATTTCTTTTTTTCTCACAATGAACCCTAATAATTTACTAGATCTGATGCCAAATGTGCATTTGGCAAGATTCAACTTAAGTTGATATTGGCCCAATTGTTTGAAGAATTTTCGTAGATGAGCAATGTGTTCACTCTTTTTTGGTGATTTGATGATCATGTTATCCCTATAGACCTCGATTTCTTTATGCATAAGGTCATGGAATAATGTTACCATTACCCTTTGATAGCTTGCCCTGACGTTTTTGAGCCCAAAAGGCATTACTTTGTAGCAAAAAGTGCCCCACATGGTTACAAAGGTTGTTTTTTCCATGTCTTCAGCTGCCATTTTGATTTGAATATAGCTAAAAAACCCATCCATAAAGGAAAATAGTGCATTTTTGCAAGTGTTGTCTACTAAGGTATCGATGTAAGGTAGAGGAAAATTATGTCTAGGATTGGCTAAGTTCAAATCCCTGTAGTCCACACACATTCGCACTTTACCATTATTTTTTAGAACTAGGATTATATTAGCTACTAATTTAGGATATTTGGCTACTTTGGAGAAATCCTACTTCAAATTCTTTCTTCACTTCTTTTTCGATCTTTAGAAGCATTTTAGGCTTCATTCTTCTGAGCTTTTATTGTATGGGCTTACACTCAGGTTTGAAGGGAAGTTTATGGACCACAACAGTGGTGTCTAATCTAAGATGTCTTGGCATGACTAGACAACCACCCGATAGTCTTGAAGGAGACTTATTAGTTCGGGTTGAGTTAATGGTTCCATAGAGGTTTTGATTTTAACTTCTTTTGTGCCTTCTTCTATTCTAAGGTTTATAGTTTCGGTGGATTCCTCATGAGGTAATATCTATTTTTCTTCTTGCCCAATAATCTTAGCAAGTCCATAAATATGGAGTTCTCTTCAGAATTCTCTTCAGACTTAACCTCACCGACACAGATTGGTTGTTCAAAATTGATTTTTGAAGTCCCAGTACGAACATTCATTTTATCTTCATAGGGGTACCAAAAAATATGGAAAAAAACAATAAAGGTGGAAAAATATGTAGAGAAAGGTTTAAGAGGTGGCAAGGGCTATGAACACAAAAGATGAAATGCATAATGCTCAATTATTTTTATTAATAACACTTAATACCCATATAAAGAATCCTACACTACTCTCAGGTGGAAGCATGCAGGATTAGTTCATAGCATTACTTTGAAATAGACTTGAACAGTACAAGAATCTTAGTTATAGTCTAAACACTCGAAACAAATCTAAGAGGGCACAGACCAATCTTTAGGCTTGTCATCGATGTTTTAGGCTCATCAATTGCATTGATAGAGAAATCCCCAAATACCTTGTTCAATATGAGTATAGCATTAGTGGAGCCAGTATTTACATGTTTTCTTGGGTGAAAACTTTCCCAAAGTGGTAGGAATATCATTGGTTCGTACCCCATGTCCTGTCCTAACAGATGAGCCATTCTTTTCTCATGGGTTTTCTGAGCTTGTTTTTTTTTTTCTGTGCACTAGGCTTAAATCCCAACCCTCTTTTGTGCATCTAGTTGACCACTTTTAAGGCTTCAACAACTCCTTAAAGACATTTTTTAAGTTTTTTTCCAGCTTGGGCACCCTTGCTGATAGTTAACTTTAAACCCATTTGAGTGCTATTTGATAGGCAACGCTCAACCATTGGCATCCCTTCCTTGATGTAAGTTATGTTGACAAACTCAAAGGATTGGAAAGAGGATTCTAGGATATCTTTGTTATGTTTGACATATGGGGTATCAATTGAGGTAGTAGCAAAGATATCTTCTTTTCCCTTAATACTGACAACTTTATTCTCGATAACGAATTTCAATTTTTGGTGCAAAGATGATGGTACTACCCTAGTAGAGTGAATCCAAGGCCTTCCCAATAGGCAGTTATACGATTGAGCAATGTCCATCACATGGAAGTCAACTTCATAAGTACATGGATCGATTTGGAGTGGAATGGTGATGTTCCCCATAACATTCTAGCAAGTTCTGTCGAATGCTCATATGATCATACAACTATTCTGGATATGAGATACGTCAATGAGGAGCTTGTTCAAGCATGACATGGGCATTACATTTAAAGCTGACCCATTATCAACGAGCACCTTGGGCAACATGGTGCCTTTACAATATGTGGTAATATGGAGGGCTTTGTAGTTTTTTGTTCCTCCTTGCAAGGTTTCATCATTGCTGAAAGATATAAAATTATCAAGAGTGATGTTTTTCACTAAACAATCCAACTAACCTATAAAAATGTTGAAAGGGACATAGGCCTTATTAAAAACCTTGAGGAGACCATTCCAGTGAGTTTTTGAATCCTACAGTAATGACAACACAAATATCTTGGTGGGTTGCTTGTTTAACTAATCGACGATGTTGTATTTGCTGTGTTTGATGAATTTGAAGAATTCTGTAGCTTTTTTCTTGCTCACTGGATCTTTGATGGCTACTGAATCTGAGTTTTGGTTATAGAGTTTGGTGCTTAAGGAATGAGATTAGCATTTTCTTGTTGAGTGTTGCTTCTCGATGCCCTTGGGGCATAACACTTGCCACTCCGAGTTAAGTGGCTTATTCTTAAAAGGTCAACATTTGTAGCTTGCTGATTAGATTCACCAGTGATCAAGGTTTTGCTTTCGTAATTCCAAGAAACTGCTTTGTTGTCTTTATAAAGGAAAGAGGATGGAAGTAGAATGATTATCTTTGGCGTAGGCTAAATAAGGGTGACTTTGACTTTCGATTTGTTGTTGCACAACATCAATGACCTTCTAATCCTATAAGGAGGTTACCTTGTTCTTCTTCTATAGTGTTGACTAACGGTGTTACATTTATAGACTTGGTATGTGAGGCCAGTTTTTCATTATAAAATTCAATGCTACCCTTATTCATCATTCTTTGAACCATAATGCAAAACTCTTAGCATGTTTGAAGAGTATGGCTGTAAATAGTATGGGAATCATATAAGTCAATAATTCTTTCCTTTGTCTTCTTGGCTGTATTAAGTAATTTTAGCTTGCACTAGGATTCGCCAAGCCAAATTCATTGGCATTCTAGCTTCTTCCATGTTTTATACAATCTTGTAGCTTTCTACAATGACCGTTTTCTTTAGGTCTAACTTAGCATGAGTTTGAGATTAACTAACTCCAGTGTTAGATTTTGGCTGTTCACTAGCTTTCATTTTTCCTTTTCTTTTGTCATTACAAACATTTTTTCTACTTGATTCCTTTTTCATGGCCTCATTGATCATCCTACAGAGTATGACTACATCTATGAAGCTCTTAAGGAAAGTTTTTGCTACCTTTTCATAGTAAGAAGCTTGTAATGTGCCAATGAATCTAATAACCATCTCTTTTTCCATCAATAAGGGATGAATCTGGGCAGCCTCCTCCATCTATCTCGAAGCATACTGAAAAAAACTTTCATTAATTCTCTTTTCCATGCCTATTAGAGATAGATAACTTGAGATTTGATCATCTGTAGGTCTCTCTTCATCAGTGGCTTTAATAGATTGATCGTCGTGTCTATCCCACTCCTCATAGAACTCGATTACAGATCAATCCTTCATCCCTTGGACCATTTCCAAGAATGATAGACAATGTTGCAAATGTGTTCTTGACTGTAGCAGTAGCATGATGTTTTAGTGGCATTTTTATCATCTATTACTATTTTAGCTTTCACAAAAGCTTGCCAGACTTTGCTCATCAAGGTTTTGACTTCTCCAATGCTTTTTTTGACCCAATAACCTTTCCTATCAATTATCACATTCACTCTTGGTTTGGTATGATTAGGGAGTGGATTGGCCCCAATATTGGGTCTAGGACCTTGCTCGATCTTGATCACTCATTTTTCTAGTAGACCCTGCACATTTCTTTTAAACGAAGTGCAGTTTTCAATGAAGTAGGCTTGTGCTCTAGTGTGGTATTCATAATAAGCATTCTCATAATACCATCTAGGGTACGATAGTGATCTTGGGTTTATGAATACTAGGGCCACTAGTTTACTTGCCAATAAGTGAGAGTACATTTCTTTATAGGAGTCAGGGAGTGTTTTAAAGTATTCCCTTTTTTGGGGTGCTTATTAATTGTTCAGAGCTCTTACATTATTCATATTGCAAGGTTAGGCACTTTGGGTTGCATTTTGAAAGGGATTTAGTGCAAAGCTCATTATTGAAGCAAACCTGGTAGCATGAACTAGTTGTGTGGTGCTGATGAGTAAGGGGTAAAACCCATATTCAACATGCTTGGGAGGTACATAGGCTATGCTAGATACCGGCTTCGATTAAGCCTGGCATGATTTTCACTAACAATATTTACCTCTTTCTCCTTACCATTACTTACTATTTTTTTGACTGATCCAGATGTTTTTTTAATGGATATCCTATCACTGTTGACGATGTTCTTAATTATTTCACCCGATATAACCATATCAGTAAAATTTTTCATAGAAGCAAGCCTTTTATACTAAAGAGCTTGTAGGGTGCCAACAAACATGACTAGTATTTCTTTCTCAGTCAGAGAGGGATGAACTTGAGTTACCTCTTTTCCAAAGCTTTGAGCATACTGCCTGAAGCTCTTAGAAAATTTTTTCTCCATGTTTATGAGAGAGAGGTGATCTAGAACCCAATTAGACATACGCTTATACTGCTTAAGGAATATGCATGCTAAATCTGCCCATGTTTGAATTTTCACAGGATCAAGACCTATGTACCATCGAAGAGCTGCTCAAGTTAGACTTTCCTAGAAGCAATGAGTCAGTAGTTTCTTATTCTCTTCATGCCCAGCCATTTTACGATAGTACGTGCAAAGATGAATAGTGGGGTCAATAATTCCATTATACTTTTCAAAATTAGGCACTTTAAACTTGGGTAGGATGACGAGACTCGAAAGTAGCCCTAATAATTTTGCATCCATAATTCTAAATTTGTTAGTTCTTTCAAAAGCTCGAAAGCGTTTCTCCAATGACTGATACTTGTCTAAGTCTTCATCATTTTCTAAAGACCTTTTTACTTTCTCTTGCTCTATTTGCTTATCAAGGTCTGGGACTATAGGCTTTACCGTGAAGAACCTACATCTTGAAATCCTTGAATCAAATAGACTGCTACTGTAGGGTTAATGTAAATGAATGGCTAGGTTAGTAGGATGTTTGCTATCAGAGGATGCTGCCCATGTAACACCCCATCCTAGGCATTGGTGACTTCAGTACCACCATTTAGATTACTTTTAGGATTGGCTAATTTTTTTCTACCTCAACTGTGCTTGTTTGTCTTTTTTCCTTCAACGCACCAAACAACAACTTGGTTAGTTTAGCAATCTGGGCTTGGAGTTCCTCATTCTTACAGCGTAATTTCTCATAGACTTTCTATACATGAGTTTGAGTTTTTCAATGCAGGTTTAGTGATCGTTTTCAATGGTTGTGAGCATTATATGAATAGTGAACTATAGGTTTCATGTTTTAGAGCACCTTCACTTTAAATTATTAACAAATTAGGCCTTTATGATATGTTCATGCATATGTTTAATGCTGTGAGAATGAATATGCAATTATGAAGATAAATGATTGAATAAAACAATGAAAGAATTAGGTTAGTCATGCAAATGCAAAAAGGATAATTGAATTAAGGGGTAGCTCCACCAATAGCGCCTTTCATGAAAGCAACACAATGTCTCGATTACATATGATTACATTAAAAAAGGCCTCCACACAATTACATTGCCTGATTACAAGGTCCAAGAAATATAACAAGTCTTGCTCATGGGCTCTAGTAGGCAAGATATTGTGCGTCAGAGATCAGGCTACATCTATCACATTCTCAGCCTCTAACTGAGCTACTTGAATTTGCTTTGTGAAATGGCGTTGATGATCCTGATAGTTTTAGTGTATGTAATCAACCACTTAAAGCCACTCTTGCTCCTGTTGTTCGGAGGCCCTCACTAGTGCATCAACTTTATCTTGGTGAGCTTGAAGAGAATGCTTTAAATCTTTAATTCTAAGTGTCAGAGCTCTATTTTGACTTAGTTTGCTCTCAAATCTCAAACTCAACCTTCTAACTGTTCATTTTTCCTTCGATAAGTTGATGCAAAAGCATAGGTTCTAACAAGCTTTTACCTATTGCCCTAGCAGCTTCTCTCTATTGATGTAGTTCCTTCTCGAGAGTAGTAATTTTTGTCTTCCACTTGATCAATGACTTTCCAAGTCGTTGGGACTTGCTTACTTTGTTAAGAGCCACATAGTATTTCTTCAAACTCTCGAGATCTTCCTTGAGATGGTTTTTCTCCTTGACAGACCTGTTCACCTCACTATCCTAGAGGTAGAGGTCTTTTTTCAATTGACTATTTTCCTCTTTTAATTGAGTAATCTCCTTGGCAAAGGTTGTCTTTTCTTAGTCGAACTCTTGCTTAAGTAATTTAATCGCAAAAGGAAATTCATAACTAGTATTTGTGATGTCCTAATACTAGATAGTGGCACGGCATCATTAATGTGACAGATCCTCTGTTCATCATATCCTGAGGTCATACTTCTCCTTCTTAATACCTTTTCAGGCAGCGGGTTTTTTTCCATACATGAAAGGCTTGCTAAACTTTTGACTTGTAAGCAAACTCATTATCGCAATGTGCCTCAGGGTAGATCCTTATGGATCTATGGTTGCATAAACTTAAAATATTTTTATGACTTAAAAATGTCTTCTTGACTTAGACTTTTCCTTCGTGACATGATAAGAACTAGAAAGTACGGATTCTCAACTTATGATACAGTGAAAGGGACCATAAGATGAATAGTTCATCTTATTGGTCTCGGATGACCATCAAGAAATAGCCAACGCTTGGAGTCGCCATCGATCATTTTGGGCTAGGCATGATCGAATGCCTATTGAAACCTATGTCTTAAGTTACAAAACTCGAAACATTGATTCCATGGTCTACATAGTACAAAGATTCACCATTTGGGTTCAGGAGTTATTATGCACGATGAGGCATAAACCTCTTTACGATGCCCGAAATTGGTACCTTACTAGTTATGTCTTTTCTCAGATTTAATTTTTTCGATTTAACTCATCACCATTTCGATATAACCCCCTTTTAATGCATGAATTTTATAGAAATGCAAATCTAGGTTTTGTTGAAAAGATTTAATCTCATACATGCCTCAAAGAGATGAGGAATATAAAGATTTTCAATAAAAATGACCTCTGGATTTTACTTTGAAAAATGGAATATACCGCATTGGGCATTAGAGAGATACCTACGCGAAACATTACCTTTAATTTTACTTGAAATGATTTGAAAACATGAATGCAAATAATCATCACAAAGAAATTGCATTAGTAAGGCAATGAATAAAGCAACATAACATGGACCATTTAATGTAATGATAAAGAGAAGAGATAGACTATTGGAATTTATCTCGCAATTAACATCGATTATCTAGGAATAACTAAACCGATGATTTTCAAGATGCATTTGGTTTCCTTGATTGAACAAGGTTGTTTGACACATTCACAGAAGTCCGGGAAGGAGAAAAAATTAATTGTAGTTGAAAGATAGGGTTGGAGTATCCCTTTGGAATGATATCCCCGTGGATGACAAATAATTTTGATAAAGAAAAAATTTTAAATCTTGACAATTTTGAAAAACGGGGTTGGAGTATCCCCTAAGAAGGTCAGGCTTAGAGTACCATTGTAGATGACAGATAATTTTGACAAAAGAAGATTTTTAAATATTAACAATTTTGAAAAAGGGGTTGGAGTATCCCCTCCAAAGGTCAGGGTTGGAGTATCCTCATGGATGACAAATACTTTTGACAAAAGAAGATTTGTAAATTTTGACAATTTTTAAAAGTGAGGTTGGAGTATCCCTTCAGAAGGTCAGGGTTGGAGTATCCCTGTGGATGACAAATAATTTTAACAATCGAAGATTTATAAATCTTGCCAATTTAAAAAAGAAGGGTTAGAGTATCCCCTCGGATGGTCATGGTTAAAGAATCCCCAAAAATGACATGTCTAACATTTTTTAGAGAAGTCGAGTTGAAAAACTTAGGTTGACAAAACTTTGTGATTTAGAAAATGAGTGGAGCATTTTGATGACTTTCGGCAAAAGAAATTATTATATATAAGGATGGTAAAGATGTAAAATATATTTGTGCCTTGATACGAGCCTATGGGAGGTCAAAGCATGTTTTCAAGGCTAATCAAGGTGACATGGTGACATTCGAATGTCTCAAGATGAAGCTTGGGAAAACAACTTAATTTTGACCATAATTGAAAATAGGGGACAGCATCACGCTATCCTGCTTCCTGAATTTCTTTTGGATTAGTTTGAAGGCTTTAAAGGATAAACAAGATATTGTTAGAAAGGTAACTTGATGATGGTTAATCTAAAAGTATTCCTAATATCCAAAAAAAAATCACTTTCGGGGGAAATAAATTTTTAAATTTGGGCTAATTATGCTACTGACGAGCATGCAAGAAAAAAGGTGTGTCAAAATTTGAAAAATCATTTTGAACTCATTTGGTATCAAAGAAATTGCAAATAATACCTTTTCAGAAAGGGAATTTCATGAACTTTTTAGAAAAAATGTTGGATGAATTTGGAAAAATCATTTAGTGGGCCTAAAGGGCCTTTAGGCCTAACCATAATGCACTTTGTTAACTCCAGGGATTCCACATAGTCTACGTTTGAAAAATCATAACTCTTTCATCTGGACTGATCCGAGGGTGAACAAGACTTTGTTTCAAAGATATTTTGACACACTTTCAGAGAAAAATATTATAAAATTGATGAAAAATTGTTTGGGATTTTAAAGTGATTGTTCAAGTTATAATAGCTACCAGCAAGGGACAAAGCAAAGCAAAGGATATTTCTTATTTTCTCTATGTTTGCGAGTCCAAACTCAAGTCATCAACATTCAAACATCCATGACTGAAGGAAAAAAGAGGCATGAGCATCACAAACTCATTTGCATAGCCCAGAAGTAATGTGGGATGATAAAACAGCTTGTTGGTCATACCACTCAAGGTTTTGACTTAAAAACAAGGCACGAACATTTAGGGAACAAGTGCAAGGCCATTTTCGTTGGAAAATCAAAAGTTTTGAGCTTGTTTAATTAGGGTTATTGATCTAGAAAACTTCATCTTCCCCAAGATTGCTTGAAATATGTTAGGCTAAGGATTCATACATGGATTAATCATAACAAGATGCATGGATATGGCATAAGCTGCATGAGCAAGAGCTATCAAAATAATTTTGCACATCAAAGGGGCATTAAGGCATCCAAATCCTAAACTACCATAACCAAAGCCACAATAGTGCATGAGAATCCTAAGTGGGTGATGGAAACATGGAGAGTTCGCTAAAATCATGAAGATGCTAAAAAACATAAAATAAAAGTGACAAAGTAAGAAGTTATTCCAATAAAACTTTAATTTTCCGCCAAATAGTTGGAGCAATAGAGATGGCTTGAATTTCCCCCATTTTCTTTTGTTAATAAGCAAGAAAAAGAAAAAAAAAAGAGGTTTTGGTTCTCGTATGGATAAGGGTGATTTTCAGAATGTGTAGTAGTAGAGAATAAGTGTTTTAGGGCTATTTTTGTGTGCTAAGTGAAAAGCTATAGGATTTGGTTTTCTTCATGTGTGAATGTGTTTTGAAAGCTAAAAATAGCTGAAATCTGCCCCCCTTAGTTAAGATATAAGTGATCTATGTATACCAACATTTTGGAGCCAAATTGGAAGTGTTTTTGGTCATTTCTTAAGGGGGACAAAGTGATGTTAGCTTGATGGCTATAGAGTGGTTGTAAGGAGCGACTAGCTGCCAATGTGATGGACTTAAGGTGGTTGGTTTAAATGCTAAAATGATTTTCTAGCAAATAAGGTGGCTAATAGTGATCTTGGTCAACAAACTAGAGATGAGTTGGGTGATCATGTGACATTAAACTTTTTTATCTAATTTAGACTTTAAAAATATTTTAATTAATTCAAACGTCCAAATTCGTAATCTGATATAGGTTTTGATCTTTTTTTATGCAAAGAGCTGAGTTAAAATCTAGTTTTGGATCAATAGTGGATGAGTCAAAAATTCTCGAACTATGGAAAATGGCCTTCATGTATCAACACATTGCAAAATGTATCGATACATTTGGTCCAAAAACCTTGAGTGTATCGATACAATGAAAATTGTATTGATACAATGATCATTGTATCGATATATGAACCATTGTATCCATTCAGTACTTCATTGTATCAATACATGTTGATATGTATCGATACATTTCTTTACAAAATGCACATTTGGTCTTGGCATGGCCTAGTATCGATACATGAGCTCTTGTATCGATACATAGGCTTATGTATTGATACATAGGCTTATGTATTGATACATTTACATGTTGTATCGATACAAATAGGGACATTTCAAATTCTTGGATTGTTGGAGCATTGTATCAATAAATGAGAACCATCTATCGATGCATTCAAGTAAAATTATGAATTTTCTCATATCTTTTGTCTTGAACACCTTGAACTATGTCCTTTGATGCCATGTCTTTACATATATCTTTGATATGATCCATAGGCCTTCTTGGCCTCTTTAAAAATATATTTATCTTTGATATAATTGCCTTTTCTCATTTTCGTGCCCCAGGTCGCTAAAAAAATTACCCCAGACAAAATAAGGTGTCTACAGCTACCTCTCTTTGGCCATTGTTAAGAATCAAGAACAACGCAAAGATAAATAGACATTATTTTGTCTGAGATGGAATGACAGTCCTTAAAACACCTGCAAAGAAATAAATTATAATTAACACTTTACTGTGATAAGTGCAGTATATTGACAGTGATCTTAATAAAGGTTTAAGTGAATTTTGTAGGGTTTGCCTTCCCTACTAGGGTGTTAGGTTTTTTAAAGTTTGACCCCCTTAGGCAAGTGTAGAGTAATGTGGATTTTCTATGTGGGTGCCACCAGCTTGTGCAGACTTTGACTTAAACTTAGGTGCCACCAGCTCATGTGGGCTTTGATTTAAGTGCTGCTAACTTGTGAAAGCTTTGACTTAAACTTAGGTGCTACCAGCTTGTGTGGGCTTTAAAAAGGTACCACTGACTTGTGGCTTTGAAAAGGTGTCACTAACTTACAGGCTTTGAAAATAATGCCACAGACTTGTGGGCTTTAAAAGGAATGTCGCTAACTTGTGGGCTTTTAAAAGATACCACTGACTTATGGGCTTTAAAAAGGTGCCACTAACTTATAGACTTTGAAAAGGGTGTGATTGGCATCTGGTTGTTTGCAGACAAGTTTGTTGCCACCAGCACATTTGGGCTTAAGAAGGTTTCTTGTTAGGTGCCTCCTAAATAATGCTTGCTTTACGAAGCTTAGAGTTCTTACTAGGGAATCCTTGAAGGTTTGGTGAACATGGCTTGAAGTAACATTACAGAAATCATGATGTGTAATGGTAATATGAATGCATGATGTGAAATGCTATCATGATTGCATGATGTAAAGTCTAATATGCGAGATAGCCATAGTTTTTCTTATAATCATTCAGACTCTCTAGAGATGGTGATTCATCTTTGTTGTAACTATGGATGGGAATTTTTCTAATCCCGCTGAGGATTATAGGTTTTCCTGGCTCCATTGGGGATATGACAAAAAATCTATTCTCAAGAATTTAGATTATTGCATTTCACGATTTGGAAGGCTTAATCATTTTCTTGATAATTGGAAGGCATTGTCAACAATTTAGAGACTATTTGACTGATAAGGTTGATGTCTTTAGTTTTGATAGGAGTCTGATAGAATGCATGGGTCAATTTTTGGTTAGCTTAAAATGGTTTTTTTAAGATGTGGCTTGTGAAAGCAAGAAATGGTTTAGTGTATGGTCATGCCAAGTGGGTGTTTGGATGCAAAAAGTACATGATCTTGATGATTAGGGCGTGAGTAGAGTTGTCTGTGCTTTTCTTTTCTTTTCGATGTAATATCAAGATGTCCTGATGCATATTTCAGTTGATTATCAAACATTTTTAGTTAAATGACTAGTGCAATGTGAATTGTAGAGGGGTTAAAAGAAACAAGGTAATATTTATTCATGACAACAAAGAGATACAACTTAGTATACTATTTGACAAACAAGTGATTCATTGGTAAGAAGTTTGATCTTTTGGGTGGAAAATGCCTCTGATGATCATGACATGAATGTTCTTTAGGTGCTTTCCAGGATCTTTCTCGAACAATGAATATGACTAGTATAAGCTGATCTTCGAAAGATCCCTTTGATTGCTTCGCTTTGTTCTATAAGTGATCTCAGTCAATGCCCCATCAAAATTGATCTTCTCAAGTTGCCTTTGCAGGTTTTCAACTATAGTAGGGTTGGTTGCCCAAATGCCCTTTTTAGATTTTCATCTGGACCCCTTTTTTTGTTTTCTTTACTTTTTTTTGTTTTTATTTTTTTCTTGTTTTCTTTTTTTTTAAGGATGTCTTTTCATGTTTTCACCCTCTACATGTATTATTTCTTGATGGAATCTGAGTTGACTTAGTTGGGCAAGGCGTTGTTGTTTATTTCTGATAAAATTAGGGCCTCTTTGGAGAAGGCTTGTTTCACGACATATAGTCCTTCCCAATTAGGGGTCCACTTGCCCCGTGCATCTTTGTGAATTAGGATGATCTTTTTCAATACCAATTCTCCTAGGTGAAATTATCATAGGTGCATCTTTTTATTGTGGGATCAAATCATGCATGTTTAATACATTTGACCATGGCAGATGGCTTTCATGTGTTTTTCTTCGATGAGGTTCAGCTGGTCGTATCTGTTCTCAACCCATTCAGCTTCTTCAAGTTTGGCTTCCATCAAGACTCTAAGAGAAGGGATCTCAACTTCGATAGGTAATATAGCTTCTATCCTATAGACAAGAAAGAATGAAGTAGCGCCCGTGGAACTATGAACTGAGGTCAGATAGGCATGAAGTGCTAAGGGTAGCTTCTCATGCTAGTCTTTGTAAGTCTCGACCATTTTCTGTACTATTCTTTTGTTGTTTTTGCTGGCTGCCTTAACTACCCCATTCATCTTTTGATGATAAAGGATAGAATTTTGATGCTGGATTTTAAACTGAAAGTAGATCGCTTGCATCATTTAATTGTTTAAGTTGCTTACGTTATCTATGGTGATTTGGTTCAGAAGACCATATCTACAGATGATGTCCTGTTTGACAAACTTAAAGATGGTCGATCTAGTGACATTAGTATACAAGGCAGCCTCTATCCATTTAGTGAAATAGTCGATTACTACTAAGATGAAATGATGCCTATTGGAAGCTTTAGGGATGATCAGCCATATGACATCTATACCCCAATGAAGAAGGGCCACGGGGCTATCATGACGTGAAGTAGCACTAGAGGGACATTGATCTTGTTCGCATAGATTTAACACATACGGCATTTTCAGGCATAATTGATGCAGTTTCTCTCGAGGGTCAACCAGTAATAACTCGCTCTCATAATTTGCTTGGCCATCCGATGTCCATTAGCATGTGTGCTGTAAATCCCTTCATGAACTTCTTCTAGGATCTTTTTGGCTTCAGAAATGTCAATGCATTTGAGCAATAGTTGATCATGACTCCTCTTGTATAAGATTTTTCCATCAAGAATGAATCCTATAGCTAGCATCCTAATAGTTCTTTTATCAATCTCAGTTGCATGCTTGGGATATTACTGATCCTTGATGTAATGAAGGATGTCATAGTACCACGATAGGCCATTCTTTTTTTTTTTGTGATGCTATAATAATGAACTAGAGTTGTGAAGATGCTTATCTGAATAGGAGCAATGTACGACTCTTGGTTGACTTTTAACATTGATGACAAAGTAGCCAATGCTTTGGCTATTTGGTTCTCTTCTAGAGGTAAGTGTCAAAAATTGATATTATCAAATTCTTTCTTAAGTTATGCTATCAGATTCCCATACTGCATCAGCTTGGCATTACGAGTTTGCTATTCCCTTTTCAATTGGTAGATGACTAGGGTTGAATCACCAAACACCTATAATGTTTTAACATTTCTCTCAATGGCTACTTAAAGCCCCATGATACAAGCTTTATATTCTATGATATTATTTGTGTAGTCAAAATTTAGCCTTACTGTGAACGAGTAATGACTTCCGTTGGGTGATATCAATATTACCTTAATTCCATGTCCTAAAGAGTTTGATGCTCCATCAAAATACATCTTCTAGGATTGATCTTGGTTGGAGGCATCTTTATCTTTAGAATGCACATTAGATCTTCATTTGGGAATTTAAAATTTAAAGGTTCATAATCATCTACCACTGGCTTGCCAAAAAGTCAGCTATCCCAGTACCCTTAATAGCTTTTTGACTGACATAGGCAATGTCGCATTTAGAAAGCATGATTTACCATCTAGCTAGCCTTCTTGATAGTGCAGGGGCTTTGCATAGATACTTGATAGGATTAAGCCTTGCAATCAACCATGTGGTGTGATACAGTATGTATTGCCTGAGTCTCTTAGTTGTCCACACCAAAGCACAGCACATCTTCTCGACTGCAAAATAGTTGCACTCATATTTCGTGAACTTTTTGCTTAAGTAGTAGATTACTAGTTCTTTTTTTCCTGACTCATTATGTTGCCTTAACACACAACCCATAGATTTGTTGAAGACTACCTAGTAAAAGATTAAAGGTTGACCAGGCATCGGTGGTACCAACACTAGCAGGCTTAACAAATAATGTTTGACTTTATCAAAGGCTTCTTAACATGCTTTATTCCACTTTCCTAGATTTTGTTTGCGAGGGAGCTAAAAGATAGGGTCACATTTGTCAGTGAGCTGGGATATGAATCTAGAAATATAATTCAGTCCCCCCAAAAGCTTTTCACTTCTTTTTGGGTTTAAGGTGGTGGCATATCTTGAATGGCTTTAACTTTGTCTGGGTTAACTTCAATCCCTTTTTCGCTGACTATAAAGCCTAGAGCTTGCCTGAAGTAACTTTGAAGGTACATTTGGCAAGATTCAATTTGAGTTGAAATTTTCATAATTGTTTGAAAAGTTTTTGAAGGTCTATGACATGCTCATCCCTTTTCTTTGACTTGGCAATCATGTCGTCAACGTAGACTTTAATTTTTTTATGCATCATGTCACGGAACAGGGCTAACATGGCCTGTTGATATGTTGCCCTGGCATTTTTGAGTCAGAAAGGCATGACATTATAGCAAACTATTCCCCACATGGTTACGAAAGTTGTTTTCACCATGTCTTCAAGCGCCATCTTGATCTGGTTATAGCTCGAGAATCCATCCATGAAGAAGAAACGGAGAATTCTTTATCGTATTGTCTACCAGAAAATCGATGTATGGTAGTGAGAAGTTATCCTTGGGACTAGCTCGATTCAGATCCCTATAAACAATGCGCATTCATACTTTATCGTCTTTTTTTGGGACTAGGACTATATTGGCAACCCATGCTAGATATTTGGCTACTTCAATAAACCCTGCATCAAACTGCTTCTTGATTTCCTCTTTAATTTTGAGAAGCATTTTTGGCTTCATCCTCCTTAACTTTTGTCAGATTGGTTTGCATCTAGGATTGATGGGAAGCTTATGGACCACTATATCAATGTTTAGTCCTGGCATGTCTTGATATGACCAAGTGAATATATCCCGATATTCCTGAAGTAGGTCTATCAGCTTGGTCCTTGTCATTGACTTTATTGAGGTTTCAATTTTAACCTCCTTTCGATCCTCTTGAATACCCAGATTTATAACGTATGTTGGATCTTCATAGGGCATGATTTGCTTCTCCTCCTATTCAACTAATTTTAAAAGGTCTGGTGGTATGGAGCTCTCTTTGAAACTTTTTCAGGATCAACTTCACTAGTGCAAATTGATTGCTCAAAATTGATATTCAACAACCCATTAGACACATCTATATCACTATCATCAGGACACCTAAAAAGGTAAAGAAATAAATATCACAAAAGGCACACACACAACCAAGGGATTTGGATACAAATGGAGGCAAAAGAGTAATGGAGACAAAAAGTTAAAAAGTGACATAGACACACAATATGGAATGATATATGCAAAAATCATTTCATTAATAATGTTCAACAAAAGTGCCCAGTACACAGGACACCTGCCTACCTTTGGGTAAGGGTAGGTAGGTTTTTCTTTCTTGACATTACATGAAAAGGATAGGAAAAGTGCAAGGGCTCTGTTATGACCTTGTAATCAAAATTAGGTCTTAATGGAAAAACACAAATTTTATGGCTCGTTTTCTTGGAAACAGAGGCTATGAAATGCCCTATTTAAGATGATCAAGACATCTTTAGCCTTTTGCTCTTCTAAATAGTTTGGTTCGATTCATCCTCCCAAATGAAATATCTCATAGAGAGATGTGAACATTGTTGGCTTCAATTTATCCTCTCAACCCAGTGATTAAGTCACCCTTTAGTTATAGATTATTCTTTCTTGCTACTTTCTTGACTGCATATTAGCCTTGAATCCTAAGCCTCTTTTGTTGACTTGAGTGATAACCTGTAGAGCTCGGGCTATCCATTGTAGATTCTTGCCAAGCCCTTTTCCAGCATGGGAACCTTTGCTAATAGTCTTTTTTAAACCTGAGTGGGTACTCTTTGACAGGTGAGGTTCAACTATTGGCAATCTTTCTCCTATAAATGTTGCATTAACAAACTCGAAGGATTGGAAAGATGACTCTGGTGCATCTTCATTAGGCTCTATGTAGATCTTTTCAGTGAAAGTAGTGGCAATCATTTCTTCTTTAGCCTTGATAGTGACTACTTTGTCATTTATCACAAATTTAAGCTTCTGATGGAGAGTGGGATAACCCCAGCAGAGTGTATCCATGGCCTTCCTAATAGGCAGTTATACGATGGATTACTATCCATAACTTAAAAGTCAACTTTATTGTACATAGGCCTATCTGGAGCTGGATTATGATATTTTCAATTACTCTGCGACATGTTCCATCAAAAGCTCGGACTATGGTGTGGTGACTCTTAATGTTGGAGTGATCGACAAGGAGTTTGCTTAATATAATCATTGGCATAACATTCAGGGTCAACCTATTGTCTATGAGTACTTTGGGCAAAATGCATCCCTTATAATGCATAGTGAAATGTAGAGCTTTATAACTGCCCCTGCCTCTGGTGGGATCTCATCATCGGTGAAGGAGATATAATTATCGGCTGTGATGTTGTTCACTAGCCAATCCAATTTGTTCACGGAGACATCCATGGCACATATGCTTTATTTGACACTTTTAGTAATGCATTTCGGTGAACCTTTGAATCAAGAAGTAGAGATAGCATAAAAATCTTTACGGGTTGTTTGCTTAACTGGTCTACAATATAGAATTCACTATGCTTGATGAACTTGAGAAACTCCATAGCTTCTCCTTCACTCACTGCTTCCTTGACTTTTCTGAGCTTAAAATTCTTTGCTCAGGCTTGAGTGTTACTGGTGCTTGGAGACGTATCAACCTTTTGTTTTTCTTGAGTTAGGGAAGCGTAACGCCTAACACTATAGGTTAGGTAACTAACTCTTGACAATTCCATTACAACAGTTACGGGAGTTAGTTCTTTGATCATTACTACCTGATTCTCATACTTTTATGGGATAGCTTTATTGCTCTTATACGGGAATGGTTTAGGCACCTTGACAACTAACTTTGATGTAGGTGTTCAAAATTGACCTCAGGATTTGATTTGCCATAAAGAATGCGGGGTCAATTTTTCTCGTAAGGCGGCTACATGGTTTCATCTCCTATCATGTTGATAGATTCAACATCAGGTGTGATTTCATGATAGAATTCTATTTGGCCTTCATTCATCATTCTTTGAACCATGCACCTAAATTTTCTACATGTTTGTAGGGTATGACCTACAACTATGTGGAAGTCACAAAAGTTATCAAGATTATCTTCCAATTTTTTTGTTATGTTGAGCAATCCAACCTGAATCAATGCCTGCCAGACCAAGAACATTGGCATCCTTACATCCTTTACGTTTATCTTGGCTTCATATTTGTTTTAATGCCAATCATGTTTACAGCTGGCTCAGTGTGGTTTGGTAAAGGATTGGTGGCAATATTTGGTTTTTAGTTCATCCCAAATTGCAAAACTTTTGAGTTAATTAGATTTTACACATTTCATTTGAAAGATATGCAGTTCTCAATGTCATGCCCCGCTACCCCAGCATGGTATTCACAGTGGGCATTAGGGTTGTACCATTGTGGGTATGGTGGCTTCTTTTCTAGGACATAGATTAGGGCCCCTAAATGATTTTGGAGCATGGTTTGGTAAAGCTTCTTAAAGGTCATAGGGATGGGATCAAAATGTTGTCTTTGTTGATTGGCACCTCGATTGCCAGGTACATTATTGGTTGTTCGATTGGTACTTTGGTGAACTTATGGAAGATAGCTTTGTAGTGGGTTTAATGGGATTGCAAAAGATAGGTTGTAGGTTATGGCATGGATTAGTTGAGGAGGTATTATGATAGGGCGAGAATATAGTGTGCTTGGGTAATGAGGGTCGGGTACTTGACACTGTTTTGGCTTAGACAAGCTAGAATAACTTATGGCATTGGCCTCTCTTTTCTTTTTTTACTGGCAATAGGCTTCTTGCTCTATCCAAGTGCTTCCTCTGTAGATATTCTACGAATCTTAATGGCTGCGTCAATCATTTCTTCAGAGAGGACTAGGTCAATGAATTTCTTAGTGGCATTTCTTACGAGCTTCTTGTAATAAAGATCGCGTAAGGTGTGAATGAAAGTAACTACCATCTCTTTTTTATAAGAGGAGGCTGTACTAGGCTGCTTCTTCTTTCCACCTTTAAGCGTACTGCCTGAAACATTTAGTGGATTTTTTCTCAAAATTCATTAGGGAAAGTCAGTCTGGTGCCCAATCTAACATGTGCTGGTATTGGTTTAGAAAGGCCTTAGCCAAGTTGGCCCATGATTGGATTTTTCCATTGTCTAGCTCAATATACCATAGAGCCATTACCCTAGTGAGACTATGCTAAAAGCAATGGATAAGGAGCTTTTCATCTTTCTCATACCTAGCCATTTTCACAAGTACATTCAGATGTGGATAGAAGGGTCGATGGTTCTATTAAACTTCTCAAACTCTGGGACTTTAAACTTCAAGGGAATGACAAGGTTGGACATCAAAGATAGCGATTGTGTGTCAAAAGCCATGAACTTATCACTCCCCTCGATAGCTTAGAGGCATTTTTCTAGTAGTTGGAATTTAATCACTTCTTTCGCAGTCATAATGGACTTTTCACCTTATGTTTTCTATGGTTCCTCATGGTCAAAAGTTATCGGATCTACCAATGAGACTCCTGCATCACCCCTTTAGTACCAAGAATGAATTAACCTGCCTGAGCAGCAGGTGTAGGAATGGGCTGTAGTTCTTGTCTAGTTTTCCCATTAACTCAAGTCACTCAATACGAGCTTCATGATCATTCTCCATGATTTGCTTATGGTGTCGTGTGTTGTAATGGTGCATGATGTAAGGTTTTGTGTTCTTGATTGATCTCGGAATCCCTTCCACTTTCATGGCCTAATTCTCCTATTAGACTTTTATTTAAAAATGTATTTATTGATAAGCATTTATGATGCAATGACGAGTTAAGATAATGAATGATTGATCCAAGTGTAATGAAAAATGGTGAAATTAAATGTGCATACACATTGGAGACAATTGATTCTTGAAATAGCTTCATCAATAACATCATTCATAGAGTCACAAAAGGGTTTTTCTTTTATGACATGATTACATCTGAAAGTATCTAATGTGATTACATTGTTAATCACATGATCAAGAAAATACAAAAGTTATTGCTCACGATCTCTAACAAGTATGAGGCCTTACCTTATAGACTGAGCTGCTTCAATCATGTCATCCACCTCTTGTTGAGCCATTTGAACTTGTTCAGTAAAGTGTTAATGCTGCGTTTGGAAACTCATACATGCTTAGTCAATTATTGCTTGCCACTCTAATTCGCATTGCTCAGAAGCCCCTTGTTAGTTCATTGATATAACCTTGATGAACCTAGAGAAACTGTTCTAACTCCTGGATTCTATGAGTGAGGGCTTCATTTTTAACCCTGGTGACCCTTGTATCTTGCATTTGGGCCTTGAGTCTTTGATTCCTTTGTTGGTAGGTAGAAGCAAGAGCATGTGCCCTCATAATATGTCAGGACTGAGATTGAGAATGGCAACTTTCACTTCCTATTCGACTAATGTCTTGCTAATATGTTAGGACTTGTTAACTTTATAGAGTGTCAAATCTTTGAAATGATCCCTTTCTTTAATCACTCGATCCATTTAACCACTCCTAGGATAGATATCCATCTTTAGCTGGCCTTTTTCCTCTTTAAGTCGAGAGAGTTTTATGGCAAAGGATGCTTTTTCTCGCTCAAACTCCCTTCTAAGTAGCTCAATTTCAAAAACTAGTTCTTTTATTAGGATTTGCAGTATCTCAGAGTTAGGTGGTGGCAATGGATAATTGATATGGCAAAGTCTCCATTCTTCGTATCCAGGCGTGTTAGGGCTTCCTCTCCAGTATCTTTCCATACAATGGACCTCTTTCCAGGCTTGGAAAGTAAACTAAACTTTTGCTTTATAATTAGGCTCTTCGTATTCAAAATCCTAAATCTTCAAAGAATGAGATGAATTGCTGGCACTGGAACTGATGCAATACTAATAAAGGAGAATAACTGGTATTTCCCCATAATCTAGGAGTGGTACGCAAGTGTAGTCTCCACATCTGTACACAATTAACTGAAGGAACACCCATGGGGCTCTCCACGTGATTTCTTCCTCTTTGACATTTCATAATTCCTTGACCCAATGCTTTTCTATTTATCTTGATGACATTTTTCCTCTAATACTGTGGAAAGAGGACTACACTTGAAGAAGAAATTTTGTCTGGTTCTTTCCTCTCTAACATAGAGATGACCTAGGAGACATATCTGGAGGAATAGGGCATACCCGATAAACCTTCCTATTCCTATTCTTTTACAAAAGCTGAGGGCACGGATGGTTTTGATGATGATGGTGAAAGCAGGGTTGATGAAACAATAAACGCGAGAAAAGAAATCTATGACTGCCACCTCTACATAACCCAAAGTCTTCGGGAATATGATAAGCCCGTAGATTGCCAGAGTGTAGACATCTTAAACTTTCTTTTGGTCAGAAAGATTTACCATGGCCTCTTTCAAGCTGGCCCTAGAGATGCATTTGCTACTCCCTTTTACTTTGACGTGACTGTTAACCTATGCTTCTATGGCTCCAAGAATTTACCTTAACCTTTTCTTGAACGAAGGAGGCGATAATGCTTTGTAATAAATCCAGTTAGACTTAGCCCTTTCTATGTTGAGCAGAGCTATGTATTCATTAATGGTAGTGACAAAATCTTGTTGATTGAAGGTGAAACATCGATAGGCCGGATTCCAGAACTACGTCGCTACTCGCAATAAGCTATCATCCAACTAAACTTGAAGTAACAGAGCTATATCTTTATACTTTTTAGTGAAGGCTTCTTTCTCATTGTTATCCCAAATATCCCAAATGTGCTTCAATTCTCGACAATTATTCTGATGAAAACTGATATTGACCTCTTTATGCATTTCTTAGATGTAGTCGGCCATTAAGATGTCCTCGTCTTGACATTGGTGACCTTCTGACCATGTTTTAACATTTTTAAAGGACTTGACAGTGGAGATAAGTTATTGCTCCATAAATAATGCCCTTTGCTGAACACTAAACTAGAACAATTATCCTAAAATGATGATAGTCATGGTAGTTATAATGAGATGATGCATGCACCAAAAAACATAAACAAAGGGAAAGTAAGTTAGTGGAACATATAAGAGACAGATGTAAAGAAATAAAGAATTTAAGAACATCAGAACAAAATATTCATAACATGTCTCAACCAAGGTGGTGAGATGAGAAATAGGCAGCATTTCAACATGCCAGGATACAATCTGTCCTATATGACGTGATACAATATCTTATTTTGATGGAAAAAATCGACTAATAGTAATATCCGTTTATCACCACTAGTGCAGATGCACGTTAAGCCGTGACTCGAATAGCATAATGGCATACAGCATAAGACATTACGAATGATGGTTTTTGCTCACCATTACTTATTTAGACAAAGATTAGCCATCGTTCGGGCGATATGATGACATGCATTGATAAATGATAAAAATGCATATGCTAGTGACAATTGTATACTCATTGTCACCTACATAATTATGGTAATTAAAAGTAAAGGTTAGGAATGTTTCCCTAAGTAACCCTATTGTCCAAGTGATCTAGCAGCATTTTGGTATGGTTTGACATGGTTTAGATCGTAGGGCTCACTATATGAGGTTTAGATTGATGGTTAAATAGGGGTCCGAATCACTCCTCCGTTCAATAAGGACAACTAAGGCACCCTGATCCTAGGCCCATAATAGGTTTGGCAAAAAAGGTTCGATCTGGTGGATGTATTTCCCTATGTAAATGCGAGGGTTGCTCACAAGAGACATAGGTAATTTGCATCCATGAAGTTATTACCATTCCTATGCAGAGGGTTACTCATGAAGACGAATAGCTCACTTCTCCTAATGATTGGGTTATAACCATGCTATGGAGTTTGGCAAGACTCTAATGCTCGTGCAAGTGCACAATGTATGATGGGGAAATGATCAAACCTTTTTGCTTACTTTCGTATAACCATTTTTATAAAACTGATGATTATTCAAAAATAAGACAATCTTGAAAATCATGCCAAACAAAAGATTAGTTGACAAAATGAAAAAAGGGTCATAGTTAAATAATGATGGAAGATCGAAGGAACCGAGAACCTAGCAAGACACGGCTAGTTATTGGCCTAACTTTTTATACTCTCCCCTGTGGAGTCACCAAGCAGTCACAATGTGCCCCGAGGTGGATCCTCGTGGATCTATGGGTGCATACAACTGAAAATATTTTTTTAACTTGGAAATGTTTTCTTGACCGAGAATTTTCCTTTGCGACGTGATGAGAATGAGAAAAGATAGATTCTCGACTTGTGATACAGTGGTCTCAGATAACCATCATGAAATAGCCAATGCTTGGAGTCGCCACTGATCTTTTTTAGGCTAGGCATGATCAGATGCCTATTGAAACCTATGTCTTAAGTTACAAAACTCGAAACATTAATTTTGTGGTCTACATAGTATAAAGATTCGCCATTTGGGTTCAGGAGTTGGGTAGCATGATGAGGCATGAACTTTTTTACGATACCCAAAATTGGTACCTTACTATTATGTCTTACCTCAATTTTGATTCTTTCAATCTTAACTCATCACTATTTCGATATAACCTCTTTTTAATGCATGAATTTTATAGAAATACAAATCCTGGTTTTGATGAAAAGATTTAATCTCATACACACCCCGAAGAGATGGAGAATATAAAGATTTTTAATAAAAATGACCTCTGGATTTTACTTTGAAAAATGGAATATACCAGATTGGGCACTGGAAAGATACCTACATAGAACACTACCTTTAATTTTACTTAAAATGATTTGAAAACATGAATGCAAATAATCATCACAAAGAAATCATGTTAGTAGAGCAATGAATAAAGCAATATAACATGGACCATTCAATATAATGATAAAGAAAAGAGATGGACTATTGGAATTTATCTCGTAATTGACATCGGTTATCTAGGAATAACAAAACTGATGATTTTTTAGACGTATCTAGGTTCCTTGATTGAACGTGGTTTGTTTGACATATTCACAGAAGTCTAAGAAGGAGAAAAATTTAATTGTAGTTGAAAGATAAGGTTAGAGTATCTCCTTGGAAAGATAGGGTTAGAGTATCCCCATGGATGGTAAAAACTTTGATAAAGAAAGATTTTTAAACGTTGATAATTTTGAAAAATAAGGTTAAAGTATCCCCTCAGAAGGTTAAGGTTGGATATCCCCGTGGATGACAAATAATTTTGACAATGGAAGATTTTTAAATCTTCACAATTTTAAAAAACAGGGTTGGAGTATCCCTATGGATAATAAATAATTTTGACAAAGGAAGATTTTTAAATCTTGATAATTTTGAAAAGCAGGGTTGGAGTATCCCCTCAGAAGGTTAGGCTTAGAGTATCCCCACGGATGACAAATAGTTTTGACAAAGGAAGATTTTTAAATCTTGACAATTTTAAAAATAGGGTTGGAGTATCCACTCAGAATGTTGGGGTTGGAGTATTCCCATGGATGGCAAATAATTTTAACAAAGGAAGATTTTTAAATCTTGCTAATTTTGAAAAATGGGGTTGGAGTTTCCCCTCAGATGGTCGAGGTTGGAGAATCCCCAAAAGTGACTGCCTGACACTCTTTAGAGAAGTCGAGTTAGAAAACTTAGGTTGACAAAACTTTGTGATTTGGAAAATGAGTGAGCATTTTAATGACTTTTGGCAAAAGAAATTATTATGAATAAGGATGGTAAAGATGTAAAATATATTTATGCCTTGATATGAGCCTATGGAAGGTCAAAGCATGTTCTTGAGGCTAATCAGGGTGATATGGTGACATTCAAATGTCTCAAGATGAAGCTTGGGAAAACAACTCAATTTTGACCATAACTGAAAATAGGGGATAGCATCATGCTATCTCGCTTCCTGAATTTATTATGGATTGGTTTGAAGGCTTTAGAGGATGGATAAGATACCGTCAAAAAGGTAACTTGATGAGGGTCAATCTAAAAATATTCCTAATATCCAAAAAAATCACTTTCCAGGGAAATAAATTTTCAAATTTGGGTTAATTATATTACTGACAAAGCATGCGAGAAAATGGTGTGTCAAAATTTGAAAAATCATTTTGAACTCATTTGGTATAAGAAATTTATAAATAGTACCTTTTAAGAAACAAAATTTCATTAACTTTTTAGAAAAAAATGTTGGATGAATTTGGAGAAATCATTTAATGGGACTAAAGGGCCCAACCAGAATGTTTTTTTGTTAACTCAAGGGATTCCAGATAGTCTAAGTTTGAAAAATCATAACTCTTTCATCCAGACTAATCTGGGGGTGAACAAGAACTTATTTTAAAGATATTTTGACATACTTTTAGAGAAAATATTATAAAATTCACAAAAAATCATTTAGGATTTTAAAGTGATTGGTGAATTTGTAATAATGATATTGCCAGCAAGGGAGAAAGCAAAGTAGAGGATATTTCTTATTTTCTCTATGTTTACGGGTCCAAACTCAAGTCATCGATATTCGAACATCTATGACTGAAGGGAAAGAGTGGCATGAGTGCTATGAACTCATTTGCATAGCCCCAGAATAATTTGGGATGATGAAATAGCCCGTTGGTCATACTATTCAAGGTTTTGACTTCAAAACAAGGCATGAACATTTAGGGAACAAGTGCAAGGACATTTTCATTGGAAAATCAAAAGTTTTGAGTTCATTTAATCAGGATTACAGATCTAGAAAACTTAATCTTCTCCCAAAGTGGTAGGAATACATTGGCTCATCCTCCATGTCTCGTCCTGACAAACGAGCCACTCTTTTTTCATGGTTCTTTTGAGCTTGCTTTTTTCCTATTATAAACTGGGCTTGAATCTCAACCCTTTTTTGTCAATTTGGTTGTCCACTTTCATGGCTTTAGCCAATCCTTGAAGGCATTTCCTGAGTCCCTTTTTGGCTTGGGCACCCTTACCGACGGTCAACTTCAAACCCATGTGAGTACTCTCTAATAAGTGAGGCTAAACTATTGGTAATCCTTCTTTGATATAAGTTGCGTTGACAAACTTAAAGGCCTGGAAAGAGGATTATGGGCTATCTTCATCGGGTTCGACATATGGGGTATTAGTTAAGGTAGCAGTAATGATATATTCTTCTCCTCTAATACTAACAACTTTATTCTTGATGACGAATTTCAATTTTAGGTGCAAAGATGATGGCACTGCTCTAGCAGAATGAAATCCACAGCCTTCCCAATAGGCATATGATAGAGCAATGTCCATCACATAGAAGACAACTTCGTAAGTACATAGGCTAATTTGGATTGGAATGGTGATGTTCTCGATAATATTCTAACAAGTTCCATCAAATGCTCACACAATCATCGACTATTTTAGATATGAGATGCGTAAATAGGGAGCTTGCTCAAGCACAACATAGGTATTACATTTAAAGCTGACCCGTTATAAATGAGCACCTTGGGCAATGTGGTGCCTTTACAATCTGTGGTGATATGGAGGGCCTTGTAATTTTTTTTCCTCCATGTGGGATTTCATCATCATTGAAAGATATGTAATTGTCAACAGTGATGTTGTTTACTAGGTGATCCAACTAACCTATAAAGATGTCAAAAGGGACATAGGCCTTATTCAAAACCTTAAGGAGGGCATTTCTGTAAGCTTCTAAATTCAATAGTAGTGACAACACAGATATCTTTGCGGGTTGCTTGTTCAACTAATTAATGATGCTTATTCTAAGTGGTTGATGAATTTGAGGAATTTTGTAGCTTCTTTCTTGCTCATAGATCATTGACAGCTATTGAATCTAAGTTTTTGGTTGCAAACTTTAGTGCTTAAGAAATGAGATTGGCATTCTCTTGCTGAGTGCTATTTTTTTATGCCATCAAGGCATAATATAAGTCGCTCTGAGTTAGGTGACTTACCCCTGAAAGGTCAACACTTGCTATTTGTTGGCTAGATTCTTCAATGATTAAGGTTTTACTTTCATAGTTTCAAGGAACTGCCTTATCATCTTTATACTGGAAGGGAGATGGAAGTCGAATGATCATCTTTGGCAGAGGCTGAATAGGGTCAACTTTAACTCTTGCTTAATTGTCATACAAAATCAATGGCCTTTTAATCCAATAAAAGAGATTGCCCTCTTCTTCTTCTAGTACATTGACAGATGGTGTTGGATTTGCAGACTGAGTATATGGGTCTTGCTTTTCATCATAAAATTCAATGCTACCCTCGCTCATCATTCTTTGAACCATTGTGCAAAACTATTTACATGTTTAAAGAGTATGGCTGCAAACAATATGGAAGTCACAGAAGTTGTGAATCATTTTCTCTATCTTTTCAATTGCATTAAATAACTTAGTTGCACTAGGATTTGCCAAATCGAATTCATTGGCATCCAAACTTTTTCTATGTTTTCCATAATTTTGTAGTTTTCTTTAATGATTATCTCTTTTAGGTTTAACTTAGCATGAGTTAGAGGCAAATTGGCTTCAGTGCTTGATTTTGATTGCTTACTAATCTTCATCTTTCGTTTCCCTTTATCTTTGCAGATACTTTTTCTTCTCAATTCATTCTTCATGGCCTCATCGATCCTTTCATAGAGTATGACCACATTCGTAAAGTTCTTCGAGAAGCTTCTTGCTACCTTTTCATAATAAGATGCTTGCAACATGCTAATGAATCTAACCATCATCTGTTTTTCTGTTAGTAAAGGATGAATATGGGCAACCTCCTTTATCCATCTTGCAGCGTACTGCCTAAAACTTTCATTAGCTGTTTTCCTTATGCCCATAAGCGATAGACAACTAAAGATGTGACCATCGGTGCATCTCTCCTCATCAGTAGCATTGATAGGTGGATCATTATGTCCATCCCATTCCTCGTAAAACTTGATTTTAGACTGATCTATTATCCCTTGGACCATCTTTAAGAATGATGGACAATGTTGCAAGTCATGGTCTTGACCACAGTGGTAGCAAGATGCATCAACAACATTTCTTCTTTAACTTTTGTTATCTGTTACTATTCCAATTTTCATGAAAGCCTGCCAAACCTTGCTCATCGGGGATTTGACTTCTGCTACACTTTTTTAATTTGACATCCTTTTCCATCAATTATCATATTCATTCTTGGTTCGACATAAGTGAGTTAGCCCCCACATTAGGTCCAGGACCTTGTTCAATCTTGATCACTCCTTTTTCTAACAAACCCTACACCTTTCTTTTGAAAGAATGCAATTCTCAATAGAATGGCTTTGTGCTCCTGCATGGTATTCACAATAAGCATTCTCATCATACAATTTAGGGTACGGTGGTGATCTTGGGTTCGTGAATATTGAAGCCACTAGTTTGCCTGCCAATAAGTAAGAATAGATCTCTTTATATGAGTAAGGGAGTGGTTTAAAGTGCTCCCCTTCATGGGATACTTATTGGTTATTCAGAGCTCTCTCATTGTGCATATTATGGGGCTGTGCATTTTGAGCTGCACTTTACACAAGATTTGGTTCAAAGCTCATTGCAAAAGTGAACCCAATAACGTGGATTGGTTGCAGTGTTGATGAGTAAGGGGTAAAACCCATATTCAACGTGTTTGGGAAATATATAGGTTGTGCTTGTTGTTAACTTTGATTAAACCTACCATGGTTCTCACCTATAGCATTCACTTCCCTTTCCTTACCTTTGTTTGCTATCTTTTGGGCTGGTCCAGATGCTTCCTTGATAGATATCTTGCTACTCTTAATGGCATTCTCAATCATTTCACCTGATATGACCATATTGGTAAAATTTTTTATGGCGCTTCCTACTAGCCTTTGGTAGTAAGGAGCTCGCAGGGTGCCAACAAGCATAACTATCATTTCTTTTTCAATTAGAGGAAGGTGAACTTGAGCTGCCTCTTTCCTCTATCTTTGAGCATACTATCTAAAACCCTCGAAAGATTTCTTCTCCATGTCCATGAGAGAAAGACAATCTAGAACCTAATTAGACATATGCTTATACTATTTAAGGAATACACATGCCAAGTCTACCTATGTTTGAATTCTCATAGGATCAAGTCTTATGTACCATTGGAAGGCTGCCCCAGTCAGGCTAACTTGGAAGCAATGGATCAGCAGCTTCTCATTCTTTTCATGTCTCATTATTTTATGACAGTACATGCTAAGACGGTCAATAGGGTCAGTAGTCCCATTATATTTTTCAAAAGTAGGTACTTTAAACTTGGGCAGGATAATGAGGTTAGAAACTAGCCCTAATGACTTTGCCTCTATGATTTCAAATTTGTTACTTTCTTCCACCGCTCGAAGGCATTTCTTCAATAAGTGATACTTGTCTAAATCCTCATCATTTTTTGAGGGCCACTTTGCCTTTTCTTACTCTATGTGCTCATCAGGTCCAAGACTATAGGCCTTGATGGTGAAAAGCTTGTACCTTGAAATCCTTGAATTAAATAAGATGTTGTTGCAGGATGGATATAAATAAATGGCTGAAATGGTGGAATGTTCATCGCTGGAGGATGTTGCCCATTTAGTGCCCCTTCTTGAGCATTGGTGACCTCAGTACCACTATTTAAATTGGTTTCAGGTTGGGCCAATTTTTTTTTCCTATCTTGACTGTGCTCATTTGCCTTTTTTCTTTCAACGTATTAGACAACAATTTTGTTAGCTTAGCAATCTATGCTTGAAGTTCCTCATTATTATAGAGTGCCTACTCTTGGGACTCTCTATACATGAGTTTAAGTCTTTTGATACAGGCCCAGTGATCGTTTTCCGTCACTTTTCAATGATTATAGTGTTGTACTGATGGCGAACTACAGATTCTGTGTTTTAGATCACCTTCACTTTAAATTATTTTTGAATTAGGCCTTTATGGTATGTTCATGCATATGTTTGATGCAATAAGGATGAATGAATAAAAACCATGAAAGGATTAGGTTAGTAATGCAAATACAAAAAGGACAATTAGATAAAGGGACAGCTCCACCAATAGCATCTTTTATTAAAGTAACAAAATGTCTTAATTACAAGTGATTACATTCAAAAATGCCTGGCACGGTTACATTGCTTGATTACATGGTCCAAGAAGTACAACAACTCTTGTTCATAGGCTTTAGTGGGCAAGATATCATGTGTTAGGGATTAAGCTACATCCATCATGTTCTCAGCCTCCAACTGAGCCACTTGGATTTGCTCTTAGAGATGGTAATGATAGTCCTGATGATTTTGGCATGCGTGATCAACCACTTGAAGCCATTCTTGCTCCCCTTGTTTGAAGGCTCTTACTAGTGCATCGACTTGGTCTTGGTGAGCTTGAAGAGAATGCTCTAAGTCTTAGATTCTGAGTGTCAAAACTCTATTTTTGGCTTAGTTTGTTCTCCAATCCTGAACTCGAGCCTCTAACCGTTCATTCCTCCTTTAATAAGTTAATGCAAGAGCCTAAGCCCAATAAGCGCCCTAGCAGCTTCTCTTTATTGGTGTAGTCCCTTCTCAAAAGTGGTAATTTTTGCCTTCCACTCAACCGGTGACTTTCCAAGCCTTCGGGACTTGCTTGCTTTATTAAAGGCTACGTAGTCTTTTTTCAAGCTATCAAGATCCTCCTTGAAGTGGTTTTTCTCCTTGATAGCCCCGTTCATCTTGCCATCCCTGAGATAGAGATCCATTTTTAATTGACTATTTTCCTTTTTTAATCAAGTAATCTCCCTGACAATGGTCGCCTTCTCTTGTTTAAACTCTTGCTTGAAATTCAACCTTAAACAGAAATTTATCAACTGGCCTCATACTAGATGGGGGCACGACATCATTAACATGATGGATCCTCCATTCATCATATCCTAGGGTCATACTACTCCCTCTACAATATCTCTTTGTGCAACAAGTTTGTTTTCATGCTTGAAAGGCTAGCTAGACTTTCAACTTGTAGTCAGGCTTACCATAATCGAAATCCTATAACTCTAAGTCTCGGATGAAGTGGATGAATTGACGGCACTGCAATTGTCAAAGAACCCAAAAAAGGCATGGCTAGTACTTCCCCATAATCCTATAAGTAGTACACATCTATAATCTCTGCATCAGTATATGACCGTTTGTCAGAAAAACCAAGAAGCTTTCCATGTTATCTCCTCCCTCTTTAGGTTTCAAAATTTTTGGACCCATTGCTCTTCAGATTTGTCTTGAGGCCATTCCTTCTTGAGTACCTTAGAGATAGGGTTAAAATTGGGTAAAAAGTAGTGCAACATCTTACTTTCTTCCAAGCTAAAGTGACTAATGAGCCAAATGTCAAAGAGCGATAAATATCTGATGAAACGACCTGTTCCTATTTTCTTGCAAAAATTAAAAGCTCAAATAGTTTCGAAAGGATAGCTGGTGTAAGATTAATGTTGCAGCACAAGCAAGAAAAGACATCTGCTACTGTAGCTTTAACATAGCCCAATGTCTTTAGGAATATAACCAGACCATTTACTGCCAAAGCATAGATATCTTGGATTTTTTGAATGTCAATAGTACTCGCCATTATTTCTCTCAAACTGCCCCATGCGATGCATTCACTATTCCCCTCTTTTTTTATATGACTCTTAATCTAAGACTCCATTGCTCTGAGGATTTGAGCTAATCTTTTCTTGAAGGTTAGAGGATTCAATGCTTTGTAGTATATCCTGTCGACCTTTGCCCTTTCAATGTTGAGTAACATAGTGTATTCATCAACCATTAGGACTAAGTCTTCATGATTAAAAGTGAAACACTGGTATGTTGGATTTCAAAACTGAGAGGCTACTTGCAACAAACTAACATCTAAAAGAACTTGAAGCAGAAGAACTATTTCTCCATATCTCTTAGTGAATGATTCTGTTTCGGAACTATCCCAATTAGTTTATATGATCCTTAGATCTTGCCAATCACTTTGACGGTGTCCTATCTTGATCCTTTCATGCACTACTGAGGTATGCCTTGGTTTTAAAACATCCTCGTCTCTATGCTGTCGGTGCTCTAACCATGCTTAAACTTTTTCGAAGGATTTTAACTCTAAAATGAATTGTTGTTCCATGACAGATACCTCTTGGTGAACATTGATCCATTAGAGCCAATTGTCTCATGATGACAGTAATTATGATGAAATGATGCATGGTAAAAAAAAAAACAAAGAAAGAATGAGTTAGTAACCAATACGAAATAATAGGCAAAAGGTAAAAAATGGAAGGAATCACAAAATTTGCCCCTAGAATAGGCAGTACAATGCCTAGGGACAGATAAGATGATCATAAATGTTAAGGCATTGAACAGGCAGCATACCAGCATACTTATCTTAAAATTATCTTTTTATGAAGTAACATGATACCTTGCAACGATTAAGACTGACCATCTAAACGGTGATGCTCATTCATCACCATCTATGCTAAACACATGTTAACCCATTGTTCGGGCAGCATGATGGCTTATCTTGGTCAGATACAACTATTTCAAGATGGCATTGCAAGTAACGGCACTAACTGTCCTTAACCACTTATTAAAGAGGATTTCCCAATGAATGTCATGGTATATACTAAAGGAATGATCATGAAAATAAAAAGACAAACATGGGTGACAATGTTCACCCAGCATCGCCCACGTAGCCAATGGTATATATGAGTAAATGTAAGAAATGTTTCCCCGAGTGGCCCTAATCTTTGGGTTATTCTAGCAGCATCTGGTATCACTTGACATGGTTTAGCATGTAAGGTTCACTAGATGTATTTAAGTTGATACCTATTTTAGTATCCGAAGCATTCCTCCATTCGGTAAGAACAGCTAAGGCACCCCGATCCTAAGCCTATCATTGGTTTGGCGAAATGGGGTTTGATCTGACAGATGTGTTTCCCTAGCAAGTACGGAGGCGTACTCATGAGATACATAGGTAGTTTACATCACGAAAGGTCTTACCATGCCTATGCGGAGGGTTACTCATGAAGGCGGATGGCTCACTTCCTCTTAATAAATAGGATACTAACCACACCATGGTGTATGGTGGGAATCTAGTGCAAATGAAAGTGCACGGCGTGTGTCTTAAAGAAAGCATAATTCGATCTAAAAAGCCAACTAGCTGCCTAAAAGCTTACCATTTTGTATTAGTCACTGAAATGTCTATGGAATAAGTTGTCATATGCTAGTCATGTATAATAGTCCTTAGACTTATGGTACCAGGTCATCTCGTATAGGAGTGTTATACTTAGATATCATCATGAACTGGTCTACAAAGATGGATGCATATGGTAAGGTGGTTTTGGGTGTGGTATGAATCATATGGTAAATAAATGATTGATCCAGAGAGGATTTACCACTCCTAGTTACAATTAGAGATATATCCCTAATGATTTTAACTATGGTTAGTTGAATTAAAATCTCTACTAGAGCATAGTGAATTATGAGGAATCACTTTTTACAGATTTATAATCATTAATCATAAGTTGTAAAACGCAACATCCATTGAAGTATCAGTAGACATTGAACCATGCTTATGCTTAATCTAGGATATGTGGTGAAAGGATCAAACTACACTAATAGGTTGGTTATTAAAACATTTTAATTAGGTCACATTGACTCTTCAACATTTTTTGGTCATGATGGGTTGTTAGATCTCACTTTTGATCTATGGATATAATTTGTTTTGTTTACAGCCAACATGTTGGGAACCTAATAGGTCATACACAATAAGATAGGTTTGTTAGATTAAATCCAAAATTTAATTAAGTATGACAACTAAATAAAAGGTAATTTAAGGAATTAATTGAATATTTTAATTAAAATTTATTTGAGCCAAAAATTAAATTTGTCTTATTAAAATAATGTCTAAATTAAGACATGCTATATGAAGGTGGATAAGCACTAATCTTAGTTGAAATAGGATTTCGCCTATAATAGGGATTTGATTGTGAATCAAAATTTCTATCTCATTACTTGGTCTTTTATCCATTTGGATATTGTTTAATGTTAATTATTTGATAATTAAGATTAAACAAGATTAAAATTAAGTTAGAATAGTTTAATAAACTGAGGATTTTATAGAGATAAAATCCATAGCGTATGTATACTACCAAATTAAGTTTCAAATTTATTTATCTAATTTTATAATTTTTGGATAATAATATTTAGACAAATAAGAAGTTTAAATTATAGAATTAAACTCATGAAAACACAATTTGATGCAATGACTCTTACTGCACCTAAAGTTTGGTTTATGGTCCAAGTTTGCTAGGCCAAAACCCATGGCCCACCTAGATAGGGAATGTCGGCTAAGGTATTATTGCAACATGGCCCTGACATGAACCCTGACTAGCTCGACTGAAAATGGCAAATATATCCATTGTTTTTATATAAATATCTATATAGAATTATTTCTTTTTATTTCTAGGGGCCTATATCATGATTATTATACTTTATTTTTCCTACCTAGGGTCTGAGTTGTCGAGATGAATTGCTCACCCAACTTTTTTGAATAGTCATTAGAACGACCATTTTTTTAGAGTCTCCACCAATCTATTTTGGCTAGGTGAGATTGGACACCTATTGGAGTTTATATTTTAAAGATTATGAAATCTTGAAAAGCAAACTCTAAGGTCTGTGGTCATACCAGAGATCGCTTGAAAGGGTCCAGGAGTCGATTACAATCACAAGTAAGGATCGACCTTCTAAAGATGCCTGACAATCGATACCTTATTAAACATATGTTAGAATAAATTTGATTTTTATTCGGTTTCAATATTCAATATTCAATATTCAATATTTAATTGTAGATTCTTAAAATATTTTATTAAACAAATTTATTATTCCAAGGAAAGTCAGATTTTATTACATTTAGAAATCGTAAAATTGTTTGTACCCTTCCAGAGAACCAAGTGGACATGAATTCTCTATCGTATCCTGCTGGAGAACGATGCGAAATATGAAAGAATTTAGTTTTTTAAATCGAAAAATCCTAACTTCCTATATGAAAAGGGTATCTTGCTATTAAAATAATCCGTAAAACTTTTCACATATTCTGGTAGAAATCCTATGTATTAATTTAATTAGAAGACATTGTCTTATTTATAAAAATAATTTTATCACTAAAAATAAGACTTTATGCCCTAGAAATGACCTGATATGATGAACCTATTCTTAATGTGTACTTTTAACATGAAAGTATCTTAGTAATCACATAAGACTTGGTTCTAACGTAAAATTATCAAAATGCCCTTAGGGTATACCTTAGACATGAAAGTATCTCGATAACCCTGAATGACATAAAAATAATTATGGAAGGTTGAACCTATCCTAAATATTCACCTTTAGCGTAAACAAGCAAAATTACCAAAATGCCCCTAAGGTATACGTTCGACGTGAAAATATCCCGGTAACCTTAATAGACCTTAAAATGACCTTAGAAGGCTAAACTAATCCTAAAGATTCACCTTTAGCATAAAAACATCCAGATGAGAAATTATCAAAATGCTCATAGGGTATACTTTCAACATGAAAGTATCCTAGTAACCTTAATGGACCTTAAAATGACCTTGGAAGGCTAAACCAATCCTAAATATTCACCTTTGGCCTAAAATCATCCCGTTGCCAAAATGCCCATGGGGTATACCTCCAACGTGTAAGTATCAACCTTAAAATGACCTTAAAAAGTTAAACTAATCTTAAAAATTCACTTTTAGCATAAAAAGCATCCCAGTGAAAAAATTACCAAAATGCCCCAAAGGTATACCTTCAACATGAAAGTATCTTGGTAACCCTAACGAGCACTAAAATGATAAGAACTGGATGAATCATTTTAAATATGCACCTTTGGCATAAAAGCATCCCGGTTACTATCTAGGACTCGGTTTTAGGAAAATTACCAAAATGCTCCTAAGGTATACCTTCGACCTAAAAGTATCCCGATACACTAATGGACACTAACATGATGAAAAGTAGATGAATTTAGTCTAAATGAAAATGCTAAAATTTTAAGTTTGAGTTAAAATACAAAATTTGCAATCAAGCTCTTAAATTTTTTAAAATTAGATTTCGTATCCTTCGAAAGATCGAACAAATACGAAAAGTTTTAAAAATTTTTATATCCCTGTGGAAGGCCATAGAAATAATAAAAATCTTTAAAACTGGTAAGATGTCCATTTTGCCCTCTAAATATGAAAATTTGCTAGGTAGTCCTGAAGCATTATAAAATTTTCATTTCAGTGCCTACATAATAAAATAACTTAAAACAAATCACAAAAATCACATGCAAACATATATGAAAAATACAGAATGATACCAACAAAGATTTAGCCAAACACTTTGGCCTTAAAAAATTATATTTCTAGAATTTACAAAATGACCTCTAAACTTTATAAAATTATATTTTGCCCCTACATAATAAAATATCACAAAACATCACAACAAATCATCAAACCAGCAAAGAATCACCAAAAAAACATGGCAAAAATGTGTACAAAGGTTTTTTCATTTTTTGCAACTTAGCCCTAAACTTCTTAAAATTGCAAAATGGCCCCCTAAAGTGTTAAAAATTCCTAAATTATGTTTGCAAACACATAAAATCAATTTTCATATAGCCATGAAGCTCTCGGCCAAGCAAGAATGATTCTTAAAAAGAATTCACTATTTTACAATTTAGTCCTTATGTTTACTAATATTGCAAAATGGCCAAAAAATAGACAAAAACATAAAATTATCACAAAAAATAAGCACAAAATTATCATAAAAAATTACAATCAGATTTAGCCAAAGTGGAAATCATGAAATATATGGATACATTGCTATAAGAAAGCATGAAAACAAGCATAAATAATTATTGTTAAACTTAATAAAAGTAAAATCATAAAATAAATGCACTAATACACTAATCAACATATTAATCATCAAAAAGACATAAAAAAGTAATTAAAACATCAACATAAAAACAACAAAACCAAATTCATAAAAACAAGAATAATATTCTATGTAAAAAAATTAATAAATAAAAAATTAAAAAAATTACAATAAATACAAAAGATTTCTATGTCACTCATGTTTAGCCTTTCAACATGGATGAAAATCATGAGCCTTATCATGATTGACTCCCAAAAATGAAGAATCAAGAGTAAAATTTAACAAAAAATAAGAAATTTGGTACAAAAAACCTACTTTTAAAGCGTAGGAAACATAAGAAAATTTAAGTAATTTAATTGATTTTAAGGTTTTTAGCTTATGGGAAGCCATTAAGTTTCCATGAAAGCTTTCTCTATTTTCTTTTTTAGAGAGAGGATCGTCCAAATGATGAAGAAAAACTCCTTGGCCATTGGCCTCCCTCATTCATCCAAATTCTTTTTTTCTTTTGTTTAATATTAATTTGACTTAATGTTATTTGATTTTTATTTGATGTAAATAAATTGCTTTTGTCATTTAATGATTTGTGTCATCAATGACATAATCTATTTCTAGAGATTTTGTGAGATATTTATAATATTTGTAAAATTATACCTAAATAATTAGAAATACTAAATTGTAAAACTTAAAAATTATGTGTTTGAAATAAAATTTCATATAATTAATTTAATTTAATCTAATAATAATAAAACAAATTTTTTTAATTTACAGAAAAATATTACAAGTGACAAACTCGTGTAATTTTATGAAAAAACCTTTACCGAGAAAAATTATTTTATGTAAAAAAAATACAAAACTTATAAAATAATTTAAAATTTTCAAAACTGATTTAATATGATTTAAACAATAATATTTTCAAAATTTTAAAAATTATAAACTCAAAAAAATTTTAGCGAAAAAATTATGAGTAGAAAACTTTATGTCTCGGTAATAGAAAAAATTCTAAAACTTATAAAATAAATTAAAATTTTCAAAACTGATTTAATATAGATTGAATAATAATATTTGAAGAATTTCAAAAAATATAGAGTAAGAAAAATCTTCCCAAAAACTTACGGGGCAAAAAAACTTCGTATTTTAAAAATAGAGGAATTTCAAAAGAAAAATGCAAAACTGGTAAAATAAAAGGACTTTTCCTAAACTGATTTAATATGAATTAAATAATAATATTTAAAGCATTTTTTTAAAAATTATAAACTAAGAAAATTTTCTTTAAAAAATTTAGAGAGTAGAAAATTTCATATTTTGGAAACGGGAAGAAAATGTAAAATTCATACAAAAATAAATGAATTTTAAAAAATTGATTTAAGATAGTTGAATGTGAGTATTTAAATAATTTTAAAATTACACCAAAAATTTTACAGATAATGGAAAGTTCATATTCTAAAATCGAGAAAATTTCAAAAAAATACATTAAAAATTATATAAAATTAATTAAATAAAATATATTATTCAAAATATTTATTTATAGAATGATAAAGAAGAAAATCCAAAATTCAAAATTCAAAATAATTTTATCAGAAAAATTTCACTAGTACAATACTCGCGATACTGTGAAAAAAATTCAAAAATAATTAAAAAAAGAGCAACTTGACACCTTATGGTATAAAATGCCAACACGAATTTTTTCACTAAATATTTCTAATTTTTTGAAGTGCAAATCAGCATAAATACCACATAGGTATCAATAAAAATATATGAAGATCAATTTCTCAAATTTAACAAAAAATTCTCAAAAAATTTCTAAAAATGGGAAATTTAATTATGATATCATTCGCAAAAGTAGACTTTAATAATTTTGGCAAGAAAATATTAAAAATAATTTTTTCTTAAATATTCATCTTGTATATCTAAAATGAGATATCAAAATTATGACTTTTTTTCTTGTGAACTTACGGTTATTTAAATTATGACTAAAAGTTCTTAAAAATGTCTTGTTCATCTAAAAAAGATCATTCTCAATGAGGATGACCATTAAGTTCTCGATCTAGGATATTCAAGATTATTAGAAAAGAGATCTAGATGGAATTAGGTGCCTATAGCTGCCCTCTTTGACCGTTGTTGAGAATCAGGAATAGGGCAAAAACCAAATAGACATAATTTCGTTCGGGTCATTAGGTTTTGAAAAATAAACTAAACTAAAAATGAAAACAGAAATGAACTAGCCCTAAAGAGAAATCTTAAATTAGACGGTGACTAGGGCAGACCTAAGTCATAAGTAGCTTAGTGAGACAAAACCATGCTGGTTAATAAACAAAAGGAGTTGATTGGGATGAAACCCTTACTAGTCAATCAAGGTAAGGGGTTGACTGAGGCGAAACCTATAAGTCAATAAAGATAAGGTTGACTCAGACAAAATCTATGAGTCAACAAAAATATAAGGTTAACCGGGACAAAACCAATAAGTTAACAAATGAAAAGAGTTGACCGACATGAAACCTATAAGTCAACAAATGAAAAATGTTAACTAGGGTAAAATCGATAAGTCACAAAAGGTAAGCATTGGCTGAGATAAAACCTATAAGTCAATAAATGAAAAGAGTTAATGGGGATAAAACCTACAAGTCAATAGGGAGAAAAAATTGACTGGGACAAAGCCAATAGGTCAACAGAGAGAAAAAGTTGACTAAGATAAAGTCAACAAGGATAAAAAGATTCACTGAGACAAAGTCGATAAGTCAACAAGGATAAAAGGGTTAACTAGGATAAAGCCTAAAGTCAATAGGGAAAAAAGGTTAACTAGGATAAACTCAACAAGTCAACAGAGAAAAAGGGTTGACCAAGATAAAGTTGACAAGTTAACAAGGATAAAAGGGTTAACTGGGACAAAGCTTACAAGTTAACAGGGAGAAAAGGTTGACTAAGACAAAGCCAATAAGTTAACAGAGATAAAAGGGTTGACTGGGACAAAGCCTACAAGTCAATAGGGAGAAAGGTTGACTGAGATAAAACCAACAAGTCAACAGGGATAAAAAGTTGATTGGGACAAAACCAATAAGTCAACAAGATAAAAGGGTTGATCATGACAAAGCTGATAAGTCAACAGGGATAAAAAGGTTGATCGGGATAAAGCCAACAAGTCAACAGGAGAAAAAGTTGACTAGGACAAAATTGATAAGTCAACAGAAAAAAAAGGTTAACTGGTAAAAAGCCAACAAGTCAATAAAGATAAAAAGATTGATTAAGATAAAGCCAACAAAGTCAATAAATGAAAGGGGTTTGGGATAGCATTTGATGTTCGATCAATTTAAAAAGATGAAGGAGTTACTTTTTAATTTTGAGGCAATAAGCGATATTATTGCTCTCATTCTGTATCACACTTACCTTTCTTGTAAATTATTGGATGCAAATGCATGCATGTGCATATGATGACTTGACTATATTAAGGGCATTTTTGAATCTATTTTCAGAGATATCTTTTTCTTTTGAAAAAGTGCTTTTACTTGGAATTGAAGTCATTTTCAGAAAATGTTGTAAACAATTTTATATTTTTCCTTAGGTAAAAGAGTCAGCATAAACCTCAATTTGAAGGTGTCTTCATAAAATGTTATGGATATTTCCCCTCTTTTGTCAAAAGAAGCCCATGGCTAAACTTAAAGTTGAAAACTTCTTCTCGTACTTGGAGTTGAAGGTTTAAATCATTAACTGGTTATCACATGTTTGTCCCATGAAATCCTTCCTCGAATCTTTATTTAAGGATCTAGAAATTAATCAATTTTTCTTGAAAGGTCATAAAATATCATATTAATGTTTATTAACTCAATAATACAACTTTATCAATTAGATAAATATGTGCTCGAGGCATTTTTACAAACTTCTATTGAAATCATGAAAAATATCATAACTTATCAAAATTCCAAGATTTACGGAATGAGATCACTTTCTCATTAAACTGAGGCAAAAATTTGCTTTGATCAAAATCTATGAAAATTCCAAAACTATTTTGACTATGGATTTGCCAATATCAAGGAGAATGAAATGCTATATTCTTCATGATGTTTAAATTTTCTTATAATTGATCATCACCATTTGGGACCTTTCTGAATGAGATGAAAAAAATGAATTTAAAAGGACAAATAGGGTGGCACTAGCAAAAATTTGTCTTAAAGAAATTGATATGACAAAGTTGAGGTTTACCAAGACCAAATTCAGATTGATGTTTGTTTAAAGAATTCCTTGAAGGACAAACAATCAAGTTATAACATCCTTTTAATCTTCAAATACAATAGCCTAACAGGTGTTAAACTAATGCTAGTAAACACCAAGACTTAAAGGATTGATCTTGGTAAGCATCAATTCTCAAGATTAGGTACAAAGTTTTAAAAGTTTATTTGGAAAAGAATCAATGTCAGGGCATTTGACTTAACTTTTTGTTAAGGTCATGAAATTTTCAAAGGTTTGGGGTCATTTCTGAATTAAGATGGTAGGTTCTCTTTGATTAATGACTATCTTTGTTGATTTAGGAGCAATTCTTAGGCCTTTAAGCCTGGCCCATCATATTATTAAAGACTAAAAATCATTCAAAAAGATGAAAATTTAAAAAGCTTCCTAGGAATAGCCTGACAGCCCAGATAGCTATGTCTGATCAAAGTGGACTTTGTTAGGTATGTATATAAGCCACGATTCAGGGCTTAAAAAGAAAAGGATAGATAGGGCCAAATAAGGTGTTTAAGGGTAATTGAATCAAGGATAAGTTTTTTTTTAGAAAGAGTTGATTTTGGCAAGTCTTTTAAGATAAACAAATCTTTTTTCTTTAACAACTTTTATTTTTTTCATTTTTCTTTATTTCTCATTTTTTTCTTTCTTCAAAACTTCCATTGTTCTTTATTTTAAAAAAACTTAAAATTTTCTTCATTCTTTATTTAGAATATTTGAACTTGAAATTTAAACTTTTTTCTTTCTTTAAATTTTACTTTATGACGTCTGATTTGTTCTTCTTGTAACCTTATAATGGAATTTGCCCTTTCTAATCTTGAAACTTTACTTCACTTGCCCCCCAGTGTGGAGGATGATCCTTGATTAGGTTTTAGAGAAAGAAAATAAACATCAGGCTCAAAGGGGGCTACAAAAGGAATAATTTTCTATATTTAACAAAAAATAGAGAAAGAAGGCCATTTTTCATTTCAAATATAGCCATTTGAACTGGTCAAACATTTCTTTAGGAACAAAGGTTATTTTTTTCAAAATTATTTTGAATACTTCAATATCATGATGCTGCACTTAATAAAGGCTTAAGATATGCCCTTCAATAGGATTGGCTTTATAGCCACCAATGACTAGTTGAGCCTCTAAGAAAGAAAATCAAATTAGCTTGAAAAAGATCTCGAATCTCATATCTTATGTATCAAAAATTGGTTTAAAAAGGTTTTGTTCAAAAGGGAAAGGTGATTTTAGGTTATGTTCACTCACATTCTTCCTGAATTGAGGATTTGGAAGAGTGTCATGAAAATTATGGTAAAAGATTACTAAAATAAGGGAAATCTCGAAATTGCTATCATTATTTTAACAAATGGCAAACTATTGTCGCAACGTGCCTTGGGGTGCATCCTCGAAGATCTATGGGTGCGTACGACATAAAATATTTTTCTAACTTGGAAATGTCTTCTTGATTGACACTTTTATTTCGCGATGTGATAAGAATGAGAATGTGCAGATTCTTGACTTATGATACAGTGAGTGGGACCATAAGATGAATCGTTCATCTTATTGGTCTTGGATGACCATCATGAAATGGCCAACGCATGGAGTCACCACTGACCATTTTGGGCTAGGCATGACTGGTTGCCTATTAAAACCTATGTTTTGAGTTAGGAAACTCAAAAATCGATCTCGTGGCCTACGTAGTGTAAAGATTCACCATTTGGGTTTAGGAGTTGGTTATACATGATGAGATATGAACCTTTTCGTAATGCCTGAAATTGGTACCTTACTAGCTATGTCTTATCTTGGTTTCGGTTCTTTTGATCTTAGCTCATCACTATTTTGATATAACCCTCTTTTAATGGATGAATCTTATAGAAATACAAATCCAGGTTTTGATGAAAAAAATTTAATCTCATATACGGCCTGGAGAGAGGGGAATATAGAAATTTTTCAATAAAATGACCTTTGGATTTTACTTTGAAAATGGAATGCTCCACTTTGGGCATGAAGAGACACCCACGTGGAGCATTACCTTTAATTTTATTTGAAATGACTTGAAAACATGAATGCAAATAATCATCACAAAGAAATCATGTTAGTAAGGCAACAAATGAAGTAATATAACATTGATCATTCAATGCAATTATAAGGAAAATGAATAGACTATTGAAATTTATCTGGCAACTAGCATCGATTATCTAGGAATAACCGAATTGACAATTTTTAAGGTGTATCTGGGTTTCTTCATTGAACAAAATTTGTTTAACACATTCATGTAAATCCAAGAAGGAGGAAAAAAATTAATTATAGTTGAAAAACAGGGTTGGAGTATCCCTTCAGAAAGGTGGGGTTAGAGTATCCCCATGGATGATAAATAATTTTGACAAAGAAGGATTTTTAAATCTTAACAATTTTGAAAAGCGAGACTGGAGTATCCACTCAGAAGATCAGGCTTGGAGTATCCCTAAGGATGATAAATCATTTTGACAAAAGAAGATTTTTCAATCTCTACAATTTTGAAAAGCAGGGTTAGAGTATCTTTTCAGAAGGTCAAGGTTAAAGATTCCCAAAAGTGACACATCTGACACTCTTTACAGAAGTCAAGTTGAAAAACTTAGGTTGACAAAACTTTATGATTTAGGAAATGTGTGAGCATTTTGACAACTTTTGGCAAAAGAAATTATTGTGAATGAGGATGGTAAAGATGTAAAATATGTTTGTGCCTTGATATGAGCCTATAGGAGGTCAAAGCATGTTCTTGAGTCCGATCAGGGTGATATGGAGACATTCAAATGTCTCGAGATGAAATTCGGGAAAACAACTCAATTTTGACCATAACCGAAAACAGGGGACAGCTTTGCACTATCCTACTTCCTGAATTTATTCTAAATTGGTTTAAAGGCTTTAGAGGGTGGACTAGATACTGTTAGAAAGGTAACTCGACGAGGTTTAACCTAAATATATTCCTAATATCCCAAAAAGTCACTTTCTAGGGGAATAAATTTTCAAGTTTGGATTAATTTCGCTGTTGGCATAGCATACGAGGGACTAGGTGTGTCAAAATTTGAAAAATCATTTTGAACTCATTTGGTATCGAAAAATTGCAAATAATTCCTTTCCAGAAAGGGAATTTCATGAATGTTTTGGGAATAATGCTAGATGGATTTGGAAAAATCGTTTGTTGGGCTTACAGGGCCCAACCAGAATGCACTTTGTTCACTCTAAGGATTTTGGATAGTCTAGGTTTGTAAAATCATAACGCTTTCATCCGGGCTGATCCGGGGATGAACAAGACCTTGTTTTAAAGATATTTTAACAAATTTTTAGAGAAAAATATTATAAAATTCACAAAAAATCATTTGGGATTTTAAAGTGATTTTTCAATTTGTAATAGTGCTACTGCTAGTAGGAGATAAAGTAAAGCAGAGGATATTTCTGATTTTCTTTATGTTTATGAGTCCAAACTCGAGTCATTGACATTCAAACATCCATGACGGAAGAGAAAGAGTGGCATGAGCATTATGAACTCATTTGCACAGCCTCGGAGTATTTTGGGATGATGAAACATCTTATTGATCATACCACTCAAGGTTTTAACTCAAAAACAAGGCATGAACATTTCGAGAACAAGTGTAAGACAATTTTTGTTGCAAAATCAGAAGATTTAAGCTCGTTTAACTAGGATTCTAGATCTAAAAAACTTAATTTTCCCTAAGATATTTTGCTCACTTTAAGGAAAATGCTAAGTTCATGCTAATCCTCATTGGTTGAGGTTAACATGCTTGGTTTGAGGAGGTTTTGAAAATCAATTTTTGATAGCCATCAAACATGCATTTAGACAAGGAAAAGATAATGAACATACAAGGGGATGGCACAAAACACAAATGGGGATGCAAACTTTACCAATGGTCTTAACAAAGAAAGTGTTATAGAAGCTGAAAATGATAATGATTCATGACAAGATGCAAGCTAATGTATCAATATACTTGAAATATATTAGGCTAATGATTCATACATGGATTAATCATAACAGGATGCATGGATATGGCATAAAATGCATGAGCAAAACCTATTAAAATAATAAAGATGAAATGAGGCATTTTGGACATCAAAGGGGCATTAAGGCATCCAAATCCTAAACTAGCACAACCGAATGCCACAATAATGCATGAGAATCCTAAGAGGGTGACGAAAACATGGAGAGCTCACTAAAATGATAAAGATGCTAAAAAATAGAAAATGAAAGTGATAAAGTAAGAATTTATACCAACAAAACTTTAATTTTTGGCCAAATAGTTGGAGTAGCAAAGATGGCTTGAATTTCCTTCTTTTGCTTATTGTTAATAAGCAATAAAAAGAGAGAAACAATGAGGTTTTGGTTCTGGCATGGATAAGGGTGATGTTAAGAATGTGTAATGGTTGGGAATGAGTGTTTTGGGGCTATTTTTGGGTGGTGAGTGAAGAGCTACGGGATTCTAGTTTTCTTGGTGTAGGAATGTGTTTTGGAAGATAAAAATGAGCTAGAATCTATCCTTTTTTAGTTGAGATATAAGTGGTTTATTTCTACCAGCATTTTAGAGCCAATTTAGAGGTGTTTTTGGTCATTTCTCAAGGAGGACAAAGTGATGTCATCTTGGTGGCTACAGAGTGGCTATAGGGAGCAAATTGCTGCCAATGTGATGGACATAGGGTGGCTATAGGAAGCAACTTGCTGCCAATATGATGGACATAAGGTGGCTGGTTTAAATGCTAAAATGATTTTCCAGCAAATAGGGTGGCTGATGGTGACCTTAGTCAACAAACTAGGGAAGAGTAGGGTGATCATGTGACAGTAACCTTTTTAATCTAATTTAGACTTAAAAAAATGTTTTGATTAATTTAAGAGTCCAAATTCATAATTTGATATGGGTTTTGATCTTTTTTATGCAAAGAAACGAGTTAAAGTCGAGTTTTTGATCAATGGTGGATGAGTAAAAAATGTTCGAACTATGGAAAATTAGCCCGATTGCTAAAAAAAATTAGCTTGAACAAAATAAAGTGTCTATAGCTACCCCTCTTTGATCATTGTTGAGAATTAAGAACATAGCAAAGACAAAAGATAGTATTTTATTCAGGGTGGAATGACACTCCCCAAAACACCTGTAGGGAAATAAATTGTAATTAACTTCACTGTGATAAGTGTAGTGTATTAGCAACGATCCTGATAGAGGTTTAAGTGAATTTTATAGGGTTTACCTCCCTACTAGGGTGTTAGGTTTTCTAAGGTTTGACCCCTTAGGTACATATAGAGTAACATGGATTTTTAATGTGGGTAACACCAGCTTGTGTGGGCTTTGACTTAAACTTGGGTGCCACCAGCTCGTGTGGGCTTTGATTCGAGTGCCGCAAGCTTGTACAGGCTTTGACTTAGACTTGGGTGCTACCAGCTTGTAGGACTTTGACTCAGACTTGGGTGCTACTAGCTTTTGTAGGCTTTGAAAAGGTGCCACTAACTTGAGGGCTTTTGAAAAGGGTGCCACTAACTTGTAGGCTTTGAAAAGGTGCCACTAACTTGTGGGCTTTCAAAAGGTGCCACTAACTTGTGGGCATTGAAAAGGGTGCCACTAACTTATGAGCTTTGAAAATATGCCACTGACTTATGGGTTTTGAAAGGATGCCATTGACTTATGGGCTTTAAAAAGGGTGCCACTGACTTGTGGGCTTTAAATAGGTGCCACTAACTTATGGGCTTTAAAAAGATGCCACTGACTTGGGGCTCTAAAAGGTGCCACTGACTTATGGGCTTTAAAAAGGGTGCCACTAACTTGTGGGCTTTGAAAATGTTCCACTGACTTATGGGCTTGATGTGGGTATGATTGGCATCAGGTTGTTTGCAGACAAGTTTGTTACCACTAGCTCATACAGGCTTAAGAAGGTTTCTTGATAGGTGCCTCCTGAATAATGCTTGGTTTACAAAGCTCAGAGTTCTTACCAGGGACTCCTTGAAGGTTTGGTGAACCTGGCTTGAAATAACATTGCAAAAATCATGATGTGTGATGGTAATATGATGCATGATGTGGAATGCTATCATCATTGCATGATGTGAAGTCCAATATGGGAGATAGCCATAGTTATTTTTGTACGTAATTTAGACTCTTATAGGGATGGCGATTCATCTTTGTTGCAACTATAGATAGGAATTTTCTTAATCTCGCGGAGGATTGTAAGTTGTCCTGGCTCCATTAGGGATACGACAAAAAAATCTATTTTCTAGAATTTGGATTATTGCATTTCTTGATTTGAGAGGTTCAATCATTTTTCTGACAATCAGAAGGCATTGTCAACAATTTAGAGACTGTTTGGCCGATTAGGTTGATTTTTTTGGTTTTGATAGGATTCAGATAGAATGCATGGGTCGATTTTTAGTTAGCTTAGAATGTTTTTTTTTTTGAGATGTGGCTTGTGAAAGCAAGAAATGGTTGGTGTATGGTCATGCTGGGCAGGTGTTTGGACATGAAAAGCGCATGATCTTGACATGAGAGTGAGCAGAGTTCCTTGTGCTTTTCTCTTCCTTTCAATGTACCTAATACATATTTTAGTTGATTATCAAACATTATCAACTAAATGACAAGTTCAATTGTGAATTGTATAGGGGTTAAAAGAAACAGGGCAATATTATTTCATGACAACAAAGAGACATAACTCGGTATACTATTTGACAAACAAGTAATTTGGTGGCAAGAAGTATGATCTTTTGGGTGAAAAATACCTTTGACAATCATGACATGGATGTTCCTTAGGTGCTTTTCAGGATCTTTCTCGAACAATATATGTGACTAGTATGAGCTAATATTCGAAAAATTTCTAGGATTGCTTTGCATTATCCCATAGGTACTCGTAGTTTATGCCCTATCAAAATTGATCTTCTCAAGTCGCCCTTGCGGGTTTTCAACTATAGTCAGGTTGGTTGCCCGGATGCCCTTTTCAGATTTTCATCTAAACCCCTTTTTGTTTTCTTTTTTTTCTTGTTTTTTAGTTTTAGTTTTAGTTTTAGTTTTTTTTTCTACCCTTTTTTTGTTGTTTGTTCTTTTGTTGATTTTTTGTTATTTTTTCTTTTTTTTGAAGGACACCTTTTCAAGTTTCACCCTCTACGTGTAATATTTCTTGATGAAATCTGAGTTGACTGGGTTGGGCAAGACATTGCCATCCATTTCTACAAGATTAAGGCCCCTCCAGAGAAGGCTTGCTTCATGACATATGGTCTTTCCTAATTAAAGGTCCACTTGCCCTGTACATCTTTGTGAATTGGGAGGATCTTCTTCATTACCAATTCGCCTAGGTGAAATTGTCATGGGCATATCTTTCTGTCATGGGATCAGATCATGCGTCTTTGATACATTTGACCATGGTAGATGGCTTTCATGCATTTTTCTTCAATGAGGTTGAGCTGGTCGTATAGGGTTCTCGACTTCCATAGGCAATATAGCTTTTATCCCATAGAGAAGAGAAAATGGAGTAGCACCCATGGAAGTGCGAACTGAGGTCTGATAGGCATGAAGTGCAAAGAATAGCTTTTCATGCTAGTCTTTGTAAGTCTTGGCCATTTTTTCAACTATTTTTTTAATGTTTTTGTTAGCTACCTCGACTGCTCCATTCATCTTTAGGTGATAAAGGACATAATTATGATGCTGGATCTTGAACTGTGAGCAGATCATTTGCATCATTTTATTGTTTAAGTTGTTTGCATTGTCTCTGATGTTTTGGTTTGGGAGGCTATATCTGCAGATGATATCCCACTTGATAAACTTATAGACGATCAATATAGTAACATTAGCATATGAGGTAGCCTCCACCCATTTGGTGAAATGTCGATCACTATCAAGATAAAACGATCCTGTTGGAAGCTTTAGGGGTGATTAAACCAATCACCTCTATGCCCCACATGGAGAAGAGCCATGGGGTCATCATGACGTGATGTGGTGCTAGAGGGATATTGATCTTGTCTGCATAGATTTGACACTTATGGCATTTTCAAACATAATTGAAGCAGTCCCTCTGGAGGGTCAACCAGTAATAACCCGCTCTTATGATTTGCTTGGCCATCTGATGTCCATTAGCATGTATGCCATAAATCCCTTCATGAACTTCTTCTAGGATCTTTTTGGGTTCAAGAGTGTCAACGCATCTGAGCAATACTTGATTGTGACTTTTTTTGTATATGATTTTTCCATCGAGAACAAATCCCATAGCCAGCCTTCTAAGAGTCTTTTTGTCAGTCTCGGTTGCATGTTTAGGATATTGCTAATACTTGATGTAACGAAGGATGTCCTAGTACCATGTTAGGCCATCTTTTCTTTTTTTTGACACTATGACAATGAATCGGAGTTGTATAGATGCTCATATGGATGAGAGCTACATCTGACTCTTGGTTGACTTCAAACATGGATGATAAGGTAGCCAAAGCATCAGCTATTTGGTTCTTATCTCGAGGTGAATGTTGAAAACTAATATCATCAAATTCTTTCTTGAGCTCTGCTATGAGCTTCCTATACTGTATCAGCTTGGCATCGTGAATTTACCATTCCCCTTTCAATTAGTAGATGACTAGGGCTGAATCATTGAACAACTGAATATCTTGACTTCCTCTCAATGGCTGCTTGAAGCCCCATGACACAAGCATCATATTCTGTGATATTATTCATGCAGTTAAACTTTAGCCTTGCTATGAACGGATAATGACTCCAATTGGGTGACATCAATATTACCCCGATTCCATGTCCTAAAGCGTTTGATGCTTCATCAAAATACATTTTTCAGGATTGATCTTGGTTAGAGGCATCTTCATCTTAAAAAATGCACATTAGATCTTCATCGAAAAAGTTAAAATTTAAGGGTTCATAGTCATCTATCACTCGACTTGCCAAAAAGTTAATTATCGCAGTGCCTTTGATGGCTTTTTGATTAACATAGGCAATGTCATATTCAGAAAGCATGACTTGCCATCTAGCTAGCCTTCTTGATAGTGCAGGGGCTTCGCATAGATACTTGATAGGATCAAGCCTTGCTATCAACCATGTGGTCTGATACAACATGTACTGCTTGAGTCTTTTGGCTGTCTACACTAAAGCATAACATAACTTCTCGACGAAGGAGTAATTACACTCATATTCCATTAACTTTTTGCTTAAGTAGTAAATTGCTTGTTCCTTCCTTTTTGACTTATCATGCTACCCTAATACATAACCCATATACTTATCGAAGATTGCCAAGTAAATGATTAAAGGTCGACTGAGCATAGATAGTACTGACACTTGTGGGCTTGATAGATAATGTTTGAATTTATCAAAAGCTTTTTGACATGCCTCATTCCACTCTCCCAGATTTTGTTTATGAAAGAGCCAAAAGATGGGGTCGCATTTATCAGTGAGTTAGGATATGAATCTAGCAATGTAGTTTAGTCTCCCCAAAAAGCTTTTCAATTTTTTTTAGGTTTGAGCTGGTGGCATATCTTAAGTGGCTTTGACTTTGTCTGGGTCAACTTTAATCCCTTTTTTGTTGACTATAAAGCCTAGAAGCTTACCTAGAGCGACTTCAAAGGTACACTTGGTAAGATTCAATTTGAGTTAAAATTTTCATAGCTGTTCAAAAAGTTTCTAAAGGTCTATGACATGCTCATCTTCTTTCATTGACTTGGCAATCATCTCATCAACGTAGACCTCAATTTCTTTATGCATCATGTCATGGAACAGGGCTACCATGGCCCATTGATAGGTTGCCCCAACATTTTTGAGTCTGAAAGGCATGACATTATAGCAAAATGTCCCCCACATGGTTACAAAAGTTGTTTTCTCCATGTCTTTAGGTGCCATCTTGATCTGGTTATAGCTTGAGAATCCATCCTTGAAGGAGAATAGAGAATTCTCGATCGTGTTGTCTACAAAAGTGTCAATGTGGGGTAGCGAGAAGTTATCCTTAGGACTAGCTCGATTCAGATCTGGATAATCAACACATTTTTATACTTTACCATCTTTCTTTGGGACTGAGACTATATTGGCAACCCATTCTGGATATTTGGCTACTCTAATAAACCCTGCATCAAATTACTTCTTAACTTCCTTTTTAATTTTAAAAAGCATTTTCGGCTTTATCCTCCTTAACTTTTGCTAGATCAGTTTACATCTGGGCTTAATGGGAAGCTTGCGGACCACTATATCAGTGTCTAATCCTAGTATGTCTTGATATAACCAAGCGAATACATTTTGATATTCCTGAAGTAATTCTATCAACTTTGTCCTAGTCGTTGACTTTATCGAGGTTCTAATTTTAACTTCTTTTTGATCCTTCTAAGTACCCATATTTATTACTTTCGTTGGGTCTTCACGGGGCATGATCTACTTCTCATCTTGCTCAACTAATCGTAAGAGGTCTGATGGTATAAAGCTCTCTTCGAAATCCTCTTCAGGATCAACTTTACTAATGCAAATTGATTGTTTGAAATTAATCTTCAGCAACCTATTAGACATATCCATATCACTATTGTCAAGACATCTGAAAGTGTAAAGAAATAAACATTGCAAAAGGCACACACACAACCAAGGGATTCAGATAAAAATGAAGGTAAAAAAGGTTGAAAAATGATACACAATATGGAATGATATATGCAAAAGTTATTTCATTAATAATGTTTGATAAAAAATGCCCTTACATAGGACACCTATCTGCCTTTGGGCAATGGTAGGTTGGTTTTCATTTCTTGATGTTACATGAAAGGGATAGGAAAAGTGCAGGGGCTTTCGTTATGACCCTGTCATCAAAATCAGGTCTTAGTGGAAGGACACAAATTTTATGGCTTGGTATCTTAGAGATAAAGGTTGTTAAGTGCTCTATTTAAGATGACCAAGACATCTTTATCCTTTTACTCTTCTGGTTGGCTTAGATCAATTTATCCTCTCGAATGAAATATCTTATGGAGAGATAGGAACATTGTTGGCTTTGATTCCCTCTTTTAACCCAATTATCGTGTCATCTCCAGGTTGCAGATCCTCTTTTCTTACTGCTTTCTTGAGTGCGCATTGGCTTTGAATCCTAAGCCTCTTTTGTTGGCTTGAGTAGTGACCTGTGGGGCATAGGCCATCCCTTGCAGATTCTTGCCAAGCCCTTTTCCAGCATGAGAACCTTTACTAATGGTCATTTTGAAACTCGAGTGGGTACTCTTTGACAGGTGGGGTTAACTATTGGCAATCTTTCTCCCATAAATATTGCATTAATGAACTCAAAGGATTAGAAAGATGACTCTGGTGCATCTTCATTAGGCTTTATGTAGGTATCCTTAGTGAAAACAATGATGATCATTTCTTTTTCAGCTCTAATGGTGACTACTTTGTCATCTATAATAGATTTGAGCTTTTGATGGAGAAAGGATAGGACGGCTCCAGTGGAATGTATCCATGGCCTTCCTAATAGGTAGTTGTAAGAAGGATTAATATCCATTACTTGAAAGTCCACTTATATGTGCATGGGCCTATCTAGGGCTGGATTATGATATTTCTAATTACTCCGCGACATGTTCCATCAAAAGCTTGTACTATGTATGGCTACTTTTGATGTTAGATTGATGGACAGGGAGTTTGCTTAATGTAGTCATAGGCATGACATTGAGGGCTGACCCGTTATCTATGAGTACTTTGGGTAAAATGCATCCCTTGCAATGGGTAGTGATATGCAGAGCTTTATAACTACCCCTAACTCCGGGTAGGATCTCATCATCAATGAAGGAGATATAATTATTGGCCATGATGTTGTTCATTAGCCATCCAATTTGTCCACAGAGACGTCCGGTGGCACATATGCTTTGTTAACACCTTCAGTAATGCATTTTGGTGAAACTCTGAATTAAAAAGAAAAGATAGCACAAAAATCTTTGTGGGTTGTTGGCTTAACTAGTCTATAATGCAATATTCATTGTGCTTGATGAACTTGAGAAACTCCATGGCTTCTCTTTCACTTACTACTTCCTTAAATTTTTTGGGCTTAGCATTTTTTGCTTGGGCCTGAGTGGTAGTGGTGCTTGGAGATGCATCAACCTTTTATTTTCCTTGAGTAGGTGGAGCATAACACCTACCACTACGGGTTAGGTAACTAACTCCTAACGGTTCCATCATAGCAGTTGAAGGAGTTAGTTCTCTGATCATCACTACCTGATTCTCGTATTTCCATGGGACAGCTTTATTGCTCTTATACAAGAATGGTTTTAGTACCTCCATAGCTAACTTTGGTGTAGGTATAGTAATATTAGCCTAGGGACTTAATTTGCCATAAAGAATGAGGGGTCAGTTTCTCCTGTAAGGCAGCTGCATGGTTTCACCTCTAATCATGTTGATAGATTCAGTAGTAGGTGTGATTTCATGATAGAATTCTATCTGGCCTTCATTCATCATTCTTTGAACCATGGACCTAAACTCCCTGCATGTTTGTAGGGTATGACCTACAACTATGTAGAAGTCACAGAAGTTATTGGGATTGTCTTCTAAGTTTTCTATTGCATTGAGCAACCAGACCTGAATCAATGCCTGCCAGGTCAAGAACATTGGCATCCTTACATCCTCTGTGCTTGCCTTGACTTTATATTTATTCTTAATGTAGATCATGTTTACAGCCGACTCAGTGTGGTTTGGCAAAGGATTAGCGGCATCATTTGGTCCCTGGTTCATCCTGAACTACAAGACTTTTGAGTTAATTAGATTTTGCACATTTCGTTTGAAAGATATGCAGTTCTCAATGTCATGCCCTGCTGCCCCAGCATGGTATTCATGTGGGCATCTTTTCTAGGACATAGATTGAGGCCACTAAATGATTTTGGAGCAAGGTCTGGTAGAGCTCCTTATAGGTCATAGGGATGGGATCAAAATGTGATCTTTATTGATTTGCACCTTGATTGCCAGATGCATTATTGGTTGCTCGATTGGTACTTTGGTGAACTTGTGGAGGGTAGGGTGAGTTGGATAGGATTGTAAAGGATAGGTTATAGGTTATGGCATTAATTGGCTGAGGGGGTATGGTGATAGGGTGAGAATATAGCGTGCTTCAATAGTAAGGGTCGAGTATTTGACACTATTTTGGCTAATATGAGCTAGCATAACTTATGGCATTGGCCTCTCCTTCTTTCTTCTTACCGGTAATGGGCTTCTTATCGATCCAGATATTTCCCTAACAAACATTCTACCACTCTTAGTGGCCGTATCGATCATTTCTCCAGAGAGCACTAAGTCTGTGAATTGCTTGGTGGCATTCCCTATGAGCTTCTCGTAATAAGGAGCATGTAAGGTGTGAATAAAAGTGACTGCCATCTCTTTTTCTGTAAGGAAAGGATATAATAGGGTTGTTTCTTTTCTCCACCTTTTGATGTATTGTCTAAAACTTTCAGTGGATCTCTTCTTAAAATTCATGAGGGAAAGTTGATCTGGCGCCCAATTCGACATGTGCTGGTATTGATTTAGAAAGGCCTTAGCCAAGTCAACCCATGATTGGATTTTGACATTGTCTAGTTTGATATACCACCAAGATGCTGCCCCAGTAAGAATATGCTAAAAGCAATGGATAAGGAGCTTTTCATCTTTCTCATACCTAACCATCTTTCGCTGGTACATTTGGACATAGACGAAAGGGTCAGTGGTTCCATTAAACTTCTCAAACTTTGGGACTTTAAACTTTGAGGGAATGACACGGTTAGACACCAAAGACAGCGATTGCGCATTAAGAGCTCCAAACTTGTCATTCCCCTCGATAGCTTGGAGGCATTTTTCCAGTAGCTAGAATTTATCACTTCTTTCACAGTCATGGTAGACTTTTAACCTCCTGTTTTCTCTGGTTCCTCATGGTCAAGGGTTATCGGATCTGTTGATGGGACTTTTGCATTCACCCTTTGAGTACTGGGAATGAATTGAACTACCATAATGGGATTTACGTAGATAACTGGTGGAGCCAAAGCAGCAAGTGTAGAAGTAGGTCATTGTTCTTGTCTAGTTTCCCTTTGGACAGGTTCTGGATTATTGGCAGGGAGACTTTCAGCATTAGGAGGATCATTCCTTATTTCAGTAGTGCTGGCTTGCCCTTTTTCTTTCATAAAGGCGGTTATTAGTCCCATAAGTTTTACGTTTTATTTTGCATTTCGTATTGTTGATGAAGCATCTGGTCTTGTGATTCCTTAACCTATTAGCTCAAGTCACTCAATACCAGCTTCATAATCATTCTTCATGATTTACTTATAGCATCGTGTGTTGTAGCAGTGTATGGTGTAAGGTTTCGTATTCCTGATTGATACCAGAATTCCTTGCACTTTTATGGCCTAATTCTATATTAGACTTTTATTTAAAAAATATATTTATTGATGAGCATTTATGATGCAATGATGAGTTAAGATAATGAATTATTAATGTACGTGTAATGAAAAATGATGAAATTAAATGTGCATACGCATTGGAGACAATTGATTCTTGGAACAACTTCATTAATAACATCATTCATAGAGTCATAAAAGGGGGTTTTCTTTTACGACTTGATTACATCTGAAAGTATCTAATGTGATTACATTATGTAATCACACGGTTAAGAAAACTCAAAAGCTGTTGCTCACGATCTCTAACAGGTATGATGTCTCACTTTATGGATTGAGCTACTTCAATCATGCCATCCGCCTCTTGTTGAGCCATCTGAACTTGTTTAGTGAAGTGTTGATGTTGTTCTTGGTAGTTCAAACATGCTTGGTCGATTATCACTTGCCACTCTAACTTGCATTGCTCAAAAGCCTTTGTTAGTTCATTGATATGACCTTGATGAACCTACAGGGATTGTTCAAACTCTTGGATTCTATGAATGAGGGCTTTATTTTCAACCCTGGCAGCTCTCGCATCTCGCATTTGGGCCTCGAGTCTTTGATTCCTTCATTGATAGGTGGAACTAAGAGCACATGCCCTAGTGAACTTTTCTTTGCTGGTTCTGACTTCCTTACTTTACTGATTCAGCTCGCAATTAAGAGTGGTAACTTTCACTTCCCATTCAACTATGTCTTACCAATACGTCAGGACATGTTAGCTTTTCGGAGCATCACATAATCCTTGGTTAAGCTTTTGAGGTAATCTTTGAAGCGATCTATTTCTTTAATGACTTAATCCATTTCACCGTTATTAAGATAGATATCCATCTCTAGCTTGCCCTTTTCCTTCTCAAGTCGAGAGATTTCCATAGTAAAGGATGCCTTTCTCGCTCGAATCCCTCTTAGGTAGCTCGATCTCAAAAGGCAGTTCCTCTATTAGGATTTGTAGTATCCCAGAGTTAGGTAGTGGAAATGGATCATTGATACAGTAGAGTCTCCATTCTTCGTATCCAACGTGGTGAGGCTTCTTCTCTAGTATCTTTCCATATAATGGACCTTATTCTAGGCTTGGAAAGCCAACTGGACTTTTTCTTTATAATTAGGCTCTCTATATTCAAAATCCCAATGTCCCAAGTCTTTGAAGAATGAGATTAATTGCTGGCACTGAAATTGACGTAATACTAATAGAGGAGCATAACTAGTATTTCCTCATAATCCTAGGAGCGATACGCAAGTGTAGTCTCCATATCTGTACGTAATCAACTGAAGGAAAACCCTCTCCACATAATTTCTTCCTTCTTAACGTTTCATAATTTGTCAACCCAATGCTTTTCTGTCTTATCTTGATGACATTTTTCCTCTAATGCTGCAGAAAGAGGACTAATCTTGAAGAAAAAATTTTACTTGACTTTCTCTTTCCTAACACAAAGATGACCTAGGAGCCATATCTGGAGCAATGGGGCACACCCGATAAACCTTTATATTCTTATTTTTTTGCAAAAGCTGAGGGCATGGATGGTTTTCGTAATAATGGCAGAAGCAGGGTTGATGTTGCAACATAGGCGAGCAAAGAAATCTATGACTACACTTCCACAGAGCCCAAAGTCTTTGAGAATATAACGAGCCCGTAAATTTCCAGAACATAGAAATCTTGAGCTTTCTTATGATTAGAAAAATTTTCCATGCCCTCTTTCAAGTTGGCATAAGAAATGCATTCACTGCTTCCTTTTACTTTGACGTGACTATTAACCCATGCTTCTATGGCTCCAAGAATTTGCCTCAACCTTTTCTCGAACGGAGGAGGTGTTAGCGCTTTGCAGTAAATTCGGTCTGACTTGACCTTTTCTATGTTGAGCAGAGTTGTATACTTATCAATTGTAGGGACTAAATCTTATTGGTTGAAGGTGAAACATTGGTAGCCTGGATTCTAGAATAGTGTCGCTACTTACAACAAGCCATCATCTAACTAAACTTGAAGCAAGAGAGCTATATCCCTGTACTTTTTAGTGAAGGCTTTTTTCTCGTTGTTATCCTAACTGTCCCAAATGTGCTTTAATTCTCGATAATCATTTTAACGTAAATGAATCTTGAACTCTTCATGCATTTCTGAGACATAGTCGGGCTTTAGGATGTCCCGATCTTAATGTTGGCAACCTTTTGACCATGTTCTGACGTTTTCAAAGGACTCGATAGTTGAGATAAGCTATTGCTCCATAAATGATGCCCTTTGTCGAACACCGAACCAGAACAATTGTCCCAAAATGATAATATTCATGATGGTTATTATGAAATGATGCATGCACCAAAACACAAACAAGGGGAAATAAGTTAGTGGAACATATAAGAGACAAATGTAAGGAAATAAAGAATTTAAGAACATTAGAACAAAAAATTCATTACGTGTTTCAACCAAGGTGGTGAGACGAGAAATAGGCAACATTTCAACATGCCAAGATGTAATCTGCCTTCATGAGGTAATGCAATATCTTATTTTGATAGAAAAATAATCGACTAGTAGTAATATTTGTTTATCATCACTAGTGGATGCACGTTAAGCCATGACTCGAACAGCATAATAGCTTACAGTATAAGACACCGTGAATGATGGTTTTTATTCACCATCACTTATTTATACAAAGGTTAGTCATTGTTCAGGTGGCATGACGGCATGCATTGATAAATGATAAAAATACTGATGTGGGTGACAATTGTATACTCATTGTCACCTATATAATTTTGGCAATTAAGAGTAAAGGTTAGGGATGTTTCCCCGAGTGACCCTATTCTTTGGGTATTCTAGCAGAGTTCTGGTATGGTTTGACATGGTTTAGCTCATAGGGTTTACTATATGAGGTTTAAGTTGATGCCTAAATAGGTATCCAAATTGCTCCTCTGTCCGATAAGGATAGTCGAGGGACCTTGATCATAGACCCATTGCGGGTTTGGCAGAACTAGTTTAATCTGTTGGATGTATTTCCCTATTCAAATACGGAGGTTTACTCACGAGAGACATACGTAATTTACATCTCGAAAGTTATTGCCATGCCAATGTAGAAGGTTACTTATGAAGCCAAATAGCTCACTTCCTCCTAATGATTGGGTTATAACCATGCCATGGAGTTTGGTGGGAAACTAATGCACATGAAAATGCATAGTGTGTGATAGGGAAATGATTAAACCATTTTGTTTACTTCTGTATTACCATTTTTATTAAACTGATGAATATTCAAAAATAGGACAATCTTGACAATCATGCCAAATAAAAGACTAGTTAACAAAATGAAAAAAAAGGGTCATAGTGAAATAATGATCGAAGATCAAAAGAAATGGGAGCCTAGCAAGACATGGCTAGTTATTGGCCTAACTCTCTATACTATCCCAGTGGAGTCGCCAAGCTATCGCAATGTGCCCTGAGGTGGATCCTCGCAGATCTATGGGTGTGTACGACTTAAAATATTCTTTTGACTTGGAAATATCTTTTTGATTAAGACTTTTCTTTCGCGACATGATAAGAATTAGAATGTACGGATTCTCGACTTGTGATACAGTGAAGGGGACCATAAGATGAATCGTTCATCTTATTGGTCTTAGATGACCATCATGGCATGGCCAACGCAAGGAGTCGCCATCGATCATTTTGGGCTAGGCATGATCAGATGCCTATTGAAACTTAGGTTTTGAGTTACAAAACTTAAAAATCGATCCCTTGGTCTACATAGTACAAAGATTCACCGTTTGGGTTTAGGAGTTGGTTACACACGATGAAATATGAACCTTTTTGTGATGCCTGAAATCGGTACCTTATTAGCTATGTCTTATCTTGGTTTCGATTCTTTCGATCTTACCTCATCACTATTTTGATATAACCCTCTTTTAATGCATGAATCTTATAAAAATACAAATCTAGGTTTTGATGAAAAAGATTTAATCTCATATACGCCCCAGAAAGATGGGGAATATAGAAATTTTCAATAAAAAATGACCTCTGGATTTTACTTTGAAAATGGAATGTTCCACTTTGGGCACTAGAAAGATACCCATGCAGAATATTACCTTTAATTTTAGTTGAAATGATTTGAAAATATGAATGCAAATAATCATCACAAAGAATCACGTTAGTAAGGCAATAAATGAAGTAACATAACATGGATCATTCAATGCAATGATAAAGGAAAGGAATGGACTATTGGAATTTACCTCGTAATTGGCATCGATTATCTAAGAATAATCAAATCGATAATTTTTTAGATGCATCTAGGTTTCTTGAGTGAACGAGATTTGTTTGACACATTCATGGAAGTTCGAGAAAAAGGAAAAAAATTAATTATAGTTGAAAGACAAGGTTAGAGTATCCCTTCAGAAAGATAAGGTTAGAGTATCTCGGATGAAAAATAATTTTAACAAAGGAGGATTTTTAAATCTTGACAATTTTGAAAAGCGAGATTAAGTATCCCCTCAAAAGGTCAGGGTTGATGTATCCCCATAGATGACAAATTATTTTAACCAAAAAAGATTTTTCAATGTCGACAATTTTTAAAAGCGGGCTTAGAGTATCCCCAAAAGTGACACGTCTGACATCCTTTAGAGAAGTTGAGTTGAAAAACTTAAGTTGACAAAACTTTGTGATTTAGGAAATGTATTAGCGTTTCGAAAACTTTTAGCAAAAGAAATTATTGTGAATAAGGATGGTAAAGATATAAAATATGTTTGTACCTTGATACAAGCCTATAGGAGGTCAAAGCATGTTTTTTAGTCTGATCGGGGTGATATGAAGACATTCAAATGACTCGAGATGGAATTCAGGAAAACAACTCAATTTTGACCATAACCAAAAATAGGGGATAGCATCGTGCTATTCTGCTTCCTGAATTTATTCTAAATTGGTTTAAAGGCTTTAGATAGTGGAGAAGATGCCGTTGAAAAGGTAACTCGATGAGGGTCAATCTAAAAATATTTCCAATATCCCAAAAAGTCATTTTTCAAGGAAATAAATTTTCAAGTTTCGATTAATTTTGTTGCTGACAGATCATATGAGGGACAAGGTGTGTCAAAATTTAAAAAAATCATTCTAGACTCATTTGGTACTGAAAGTTGCAAATAATACCTTTCCAGAAAGGGAATTTCATGAACATTTTAGGAAAAATGTTGGATGGATTTGGAAAAACTATTTGGTGGGTTTAAAAGGCCCAACCAGAATGAACTTTGTTCACTCTAGGAACTCTAGACAATCTAGGTTTGAAAAATCATAACGCTTTCATCCAGACTGATCCAGGGATGAACAAGACCTCGTTTTAAAGGTATTTTGATACACTTTCAGAGAAAAATATTATAAAATTTACAAAAAATTGTTTAGGATTTTAAAGTTAATTTTTAATTTGTAATAGTGCTATTGCCAACAGGGGACAATGTAAAGCAGAGGATATTTCTTATTTTCTTTATGTTTCAGGTCCAAACTCAAGTCATCGACATTTGAACATCCACAAATAAAGGGAATGAGTAGCATGAGTGTCACCAACTCATTTGCATAGCCTTAGAGTATTTAGGATGATGAAATAGCCCATTGATCATACCACTCAAAGTTTTGACTCAAAAATAAGGCACAAACATTTCTGGAACAAGTGTAAGGCCATTTTCGTTCCAAAATCAGAAGATTTGATCTTATTTAACTAGGATTCCAGATCTAGAAAACTTAATTTTCCCCAAGATATTTTGCTAACTTTAAGGAAAATGCTAAGTTCATGCTATTCCTCATTGGTTTAGGTTAACATGCTTGGCATGGGGAGGTTTTGAAAATCAATTTTTGATAGCCATCAAACATGCATTTAGACAAGGAGAAGAGAACGAACATACAAGGGGATGCACAAAACATAAATGGGGATGCAAACTTCACCAATGGTTTTAACAAAGAAAGTGTTATGGAAGCTGAAAATGATAATAATTCATGACAAGATGCAAGCTAATGTATAAATATGCTTGAAATATGCTAGGCTAATGATTCATACATGAATTAATCATAACAGGATGCATGGATATGGCATAAAATGCATGAGCAAGAGACATCAAAATAATGAGGATGAAATAAGGCATTTTACACATCAAATGGGCATTAAGGCATCCAAATCCTAAACTATCACAACCAAAGGCCACAATAATGCATGAGAATCCTAAGAAGGTGATGGAAATATGGAAAGCTCACTAAAATGATGAAGATGCTAAAAAATAGATAATGAAAGTGATAAAGTAAGAAGTTATACCAACAAAACCTTAATTTTTGGCTAAACAGTTGGAACAGCAGAGATGGCTTGAATTTCCCTCTTTTTCTTATTGTTAATAAGCAAGAAAAAGAGATAAGCAATAAGGTTTTGGTTCTGGCAAGGATAAGGGTGATTTTCTTGGGAATGAGTGTTTTTGGGCTATTTTTGGGTGGTGACTGAAGAGTTATGGTATTCTGGTTTTCTTGGTGTAGGAATGTGTTTTGGAAGCTAAAAATTATTGCAACATACCTTGGGATGGATCCTCGTAGATCTATGGGTGCGTACGACTTAAAATAATTTTTTGACTTGGAAATGTCTTTTTGATCGAGACTTTTCTTCCGCGATATGATGAGAATGAGAATGTACAAATTCTCGGCTTGTGATACAACGAAGGGGACCATAAGACGAATCACTCATCTTATTAGTTTTGGATGACCATCATGAAATGGTCAAAGCATGGAGTCACCACCGATCATTTTAGGCTAGGCATGACTGAATGCCTGTTGAAACCCATGTTTTAAGTTACGAAACTTAAAACATCGATCCCGTGGTCTATGTACTGCAAAGATTCACTGTTTGCGTTCAGGAGTTGGTTACGCATGATGAGGTACGAACCTCTTTAGGATGCCCGAAATCGGTACCTTACTAGGTATGTCTTATCTCAGTTTTGATTCTTTCGAGCTTAATTCATCATTATTTCGTTATAACCTCTTTTAATGCATGAATCATATAGAAACACACAAGGAATATATGCCTCGGAGAGATGGGAATATAGAGATTTTCAATGAAAATAACCTTTGGATTTTACTTTAAAAAATGGAATATTTCACTTTGGGCACTGAAGAGATACCCACATGGAATATTTATCTTTAGTTTTATTTGAAATGATCGGAAAACATGAATGCAAATAATCATCACAAAGAAATCACATTAGCAAGGCAACAAATGAAGTAACATAACATAGATCATTCAATGTAATGATAAAGAAAAGGGATAGACTATTGAAATTTATCTCGTAATTGGTATCGATTATTTGGGAATAACCGAATGGATAATTTTTAAGGTGCATCTGGGTTTCTTGATTGAACAAGATTTGTTTGACACATTTATGGAATTTCGAAAAAGAGGAAAAATAATTAATTATAGTTAAAAGACAGGGTTGGAGTATCCCATCAAAAAGGTGGGGTTAGAGTATCCTCGTGGATGACAATTAATTTTGACAAAGAAGGATTTTTAAATCTTGACAATTTTGAAAAGTGAGGTTAGAGTATCCCCTCAGAAGGTCAGGGTTGGAGTATCCCCTTAGATGATAAATAATTTGACAAAGGAAGGTTTTTTTAGATTTTAACAAATTTGAAGAGCTGGGTTAAAGTATCTCCTTAAAAGATCAGGGTTGGAGTATCCCCAAAAGTGGCATATCTGACGATTCTTCAGAGAAATCAAGTTGAAAAAATTTAAGTTATAAAAGTTTTTGATTTAGGAAATGTATGAGAATTTCAAAAACTTTTGGCAAAAGAAATTATTGTGAATGAGGATGGTAAAGATGTAAAATATGTTTGTGCCTTGATATGTGCCTATGGGAGGTCAAAGCATGTTCTCGGGTCTGATCGGGGTGATACGGAGACATTCGTATGTCTCGAGATGAAATTTGAGAAAACAACTCAATTTTGACCATAACTGAAAGCAGGGGATGATGTCGTGCTATCCTACTTCTCAAATTTATTTTAAATTGGTTTGAAGGCTTTGGACGGTGGACAACATACCGTTAGAAAGGTAACTCGACGAGGGTCAATCTAAAAATATTCCCAATATCCCAAACAGTCACTTTCTGAGGGAATAAATTTGTAAATTCGGATTAATTTCACTGCTGGTAGGGCATACAAGGGACAAGGTGTGTTAAAATTTAAAAAATAATTTTGGACTCATTTGGTATCAAAAAATTACAAATAATACCTTTTCAGAAAGGGAATTTCATGCATTGTTTAGGAAAAATGTTGGATGGATTTGAAAAAATCATTTAGTGGGCTCGCAAGGCCTAACTAGAATACACTTTATTCACTATAAGGATTCTGGACAGTCTAGGTTTGAAAAATCATAACTCTTTCATTTGGACTGATTTGGGATGAACAAGACCTCGTTTTAAAGGCATTTTGATGCACTTTTAGAGAAAAATATTATAAAATTCACAAACATTTTGGATTTAAAGTGAATTTTCAATTTGTAACAGTGTTGCTGCTAGCAGAGGACAAAGTAAAGTAGAGGATATTTCTTATTTTCTTTATGTTTGCAGGTCCAAACTTAAGTCATCGATATTCGAAAATCCATACTGAAAGGAAATAGTGGCATGAGCATCACAAACTCATTTGCATAGCCCTTGAGTATTTTAGGATGATGAAACAGCCTATTGATCATACCACTCAAGGTTTTGACTTAAAAACAAGGCACAAACATTTTTGGAATAAGTGCAAGGCCATTTTTGTTAGAAATCAAAAGATTTGAGCTCATTTAACCAAGATTCCAGATATGGAAAACTTAATTTTCTCCAAGATTTTTTTGTGCTAACTTTAAGGAAAATGCTAAGTTCAAGCTAGTCCTCATTGTTTGAGGTTAACATGCTTGGCTTAGGGAGGTTTTGAAAATCAATTTTTGATAGCCATCACACATGCATTTTGACAAGGGGAAGACAACAAACATATAAGGAAATGGCACATAACATGAATGGGGATGCTAACTTTACCAATGGTCTAGACAAAGAAAGTGTTATGGATTTTGACAAAAAAATGTTATGGGTGCTGAAAATGATAATGATTCATGCAAGCTAATGTATAAATGTTCTTGAAATGTGTTAGGCTAATGATTCATACGTGGATTAAGGATAACAAGATGCATGGATATGGCATAAAATGCATGAGCAAGAGGTATCAAACCAATAAGGATGAAATGAAGCATTTTGCATATCAAAGGGGCATTAAAGCATCCAAATCTTAAACTACCACAACCAAAAGCTACAATAATGCATGATAATTCTAAGAGGGTGATGGAAACATGGAGAGCTCACTAAAATGATGAAGATGCTAAAAAACAAAAAATGCAAGTGATAAAGTAAGAAGTTATGCCAACAAAACTTCACTTTTTGGCCAAATAATTGAAGTAGTAGAGATGGCTTGAATTTCCCTCTTTTCCTTGTTGTTAATAAGCAAGAAAAAGAAAGAAATAATGAGGTTTTGGTTTTGGTAAGGATAAGGGTGATTTTCAAAATGTGTAGAGGTTAAGAGTGAGTGTTTTAGGGTTATTTTTGGGTGGCAAGTGAAGAGCTATAGGATTTTGGTTTTCTTGGTGTAGGAATGTGTTTTGGAAGCTGAAACAAGCTACAATCTAACCTTTTTTGGCTGAGATATAAATGGTTTATTTGTACCAGCATTTTAGAGCCAATTTAGAGGTGTTTTTGGTCATTTCTCAAGAGGGACAAAGTAATGTCAGCTTGGTGGCTATAAAGTGGCTATAGGGAGCAACTTGCTGCCAATGTGATGGACATAGGGTGGCTAGTCTAAATGCTGAAATGATTTTCCAGCAAATAGGGTGGCTGATGGTGATCTTAGTCAACAAACTAAGGAAGAGTAGGGTGATCATGTGACATTGACCTCTTTGATCTAATTTAGACTTCAAAAAAAATGTTATGATTAATTCAAGAGTCCAAATTCATAATTTGATATGGGTTTTAATCTTTTTTTATGCAAAAAAATGAGTTAAAATAGAGTTTTTGATCAATGGTGGATGAGCCAAAAATGCCCAGACCATGGAAAATTAGCCCTGTTGCTAAAAAAAATTAGCTCAGACAAAATAAGGTGTCTACAACTATCAACATCTGAATCTTTTAGAAGCATAACCTATTTGTTTAGCCTTCAAGGAATCTATAGAAAAGAATATTTAGATGGAAAGTCTATTGTGGTGAAAGGTCTATAGATGAATATTTAAGGTAATTATTTATGTAGAAGTGAAAGACCTTTCTGAGAGAGCTCAAACCAATGGTGATCACCTACCAAAGAAAATTTTTTTCCAAAATATTCTCATTATCCTAAATATTGGAAATCATTATAAACAAAATTCATGGTTAGTGAAGTATGCATACTATTTACAAATCAAAATTCATTTCATAAAAAATGTACAAAATTTTAAAGTTGAGATAGAAATTGCCCTTGATTGGCATACTACCCAAAAGTCGATGACCCTTGGACTCATCAACCTTAATAGTCATCCACCGACTCCTAGAATTTCACTGAATTGGCATCCTCTATGGCTAAATTATAGGTGATCTAATGGAACATTAAGAGGCGCAGCAAACTCTAAGTCCTCAAAATTGAGAATTTCATAAGATGAGTGGTTATTTCTTTTCATCACAATTATGCCGTGAGGACAACCACTATATGACTCTTTACTAAATTCCTTAGCATAGAAGATGAATCCAAAAGCTCATTTTATAGCAAAGAATCACCCAAGTAATCTCCTACCGATCATACTGATACTCCAGATTATCTTCACATTGAACAACATGTATTAGTTGATGGAATCCTTGACAAAAAGTGTTGTACCCTGATGCTCGAATTATACCACCTTTGGTAGGGAGTTTTCCAGGTTTTGTTGGAATGGCAGAGACCATTTGATTCTATTGAGGTCACTGAACAATGAAAAGCTAGGTTTGAAGACACTATCCGAATAGATTTCCTTGTTTTCTCAACTATTTAAGGTCTTGGCAGCTATGATAGAATTACTTTCTCGTCTTACATATGCTACCTGTCACCCCTTAGTCAGTATGAATTATGTATTATGGGACTAGCTTCCACATACTAAATACCATAAAGTGGTTGCATTTTAGTTTGCACTTCCCTGGATCCCTAGCAAAAGTATTGGTAATACCTTTTGACTATTAGGAAATTGGTTTCCTTATCTTGAGTGGTTCCATCGAACTTAAAATTTGTGCTTGCATTTTCCTTTTGATTGTATGGTATATTCCATTTACTGATTTGTTATTTCACCTTAAAATAATAAAAAAAATTAAATTAGTTTGCATGAATATGTATTTGTCTTGATAGTATTAATCTTTATTGACACCGTAGTATGATTGTCAATGAATGGAAAAAATTACATAAAAAATGTGTAAATGAATGAACGAATGCATGAATGAGTGAATAAATGATGGAATAAAAGGGGCAACATTTAATGAAATAGATTGGATGTTATAAAATTAACTGAGAACTAGATATAAAGATTATTCTAGAGCCAGAATCCAAAAAATTCAAGTATTGTTTCATGAACCATAATTCTCTAACTTATCCATTGACTGTGGGCATACATAGCTATATTTACAAGATTTAAAAGCCAAGTAACAAAAGGAATTAATCTTGCAATCACTAAATTTTCCTAACTATGTTAGTGTTTCTAACGGATTTTTGCAAACTTATAATTCATTTTTTTCAATCACTTTTTAACCCTTGTATTTAAAAAATTCAACAAGTAGCCTAAAAATTATCTTTAAAGCCATTTCATTGCCTTTGTATTCTAATACTTCCAATAACATGATCTTTTTCTTTTTTTTCTAATCTTTTTTTCATCCTATATAAACCCTCAACCATTTTTATCAGTCTAAGCAGATTTTCGTTCCTCAAACTTCATGATTGAACTTTTCTTAGATGAACTCTAACATGTGGACCCTTGCCTCTAAATCATCACCCATGTCTTGATCTTAAAATACAATAAATGAAACGGATTAGTACATTACAAAAATTATGAATGCATCAACATATAAGAATGTGAACTTTGTAGGTACATGAATGAATTTGCAAATTTTCATGGGATATATATAAATTTGATGCCAAGAATAAAAAAAAGAAAACTCTTTTGTAACATAACAAATTAATAAAAGTAAAATATATCAGAATAACGCAACATACAATTAATAATATGAAGAAACTCAAATCATAACAGTAAAGGGTTAAAAGTGTTCCCCTATGTGTACCTAATTTGGTATCCTCTAGAACTGGGTATGGCTCTAACTAGGTGAGTTTGCTATAGCTCATTACATGAGGTTTGGATTAGACATCTAAATAGGTTCTCGAATTGTTCCCCGAGTCCAGAAAGAACTGACGAGGTACCCTAATCCTTACCCATTGCAGGTTTATGTTGGAAAGGGTTCAATTCAAGTGGTAATATCTTCCATGCCTATAACAAGGCTAACACCCAAAGTAGACATAGCGATTTACACCCGATAGGCTTTTCACTGGCTTATACAGAAGCTAACACCTCAAAAGGCAGAGCTACTTTGTCCCCTTCTAAAATATTGGTTACCTATGTCCTTTCCATATATGTAGAAGAGAATCTAAAGCATATGCATCTACACAGTGTGTATGGGGGAACAACTTACCTTTTATGACTTAACACTTTCAAAAATAGTAAAAACCCCTATCCTAAATTCCCCTAAAAGATAATGCTACAAAGGAAACAAAAAGGTTAGTGAAAAATATGAAGAATATATACTAAAATTTATAAGTAAAAAATATAATGAAAAAAATTATTTTTAAAATATCAAAAATTATAGTTAAATATTGGTTGAAACCAAATTAATCAAAATTTAGTTAACACGTAATTAATTTTAGGTCTGATTCTCTAGCTATCCCTAGTGGAGTCGCCAAACTGTCGCAAAATGGCCGTGACATGAATCCTGAGTAGCTCGACTTAACATGGTGAATGTATCCATTGTTTCTACATAAATATCTATATAGAATTATTTCCTTTTATTTCTGGGGGCCTATATCATGATTATTATACTTTATTTGGCATACCTAAAGACTGAGTTGTCAAGATGAATCACTCACTCGACTTCTTTGAATAGTTATTATGAACGACTATTTTTTTTGGAGTCACCACCAATCTATTTTGGCTAGGTAAGATTGGATACCTGTCGGAGTTTATATTTCAAGGATTACGAAACCCATAAAAACAAACTCCGAGGTCTGTGCTCATACCAGAGATCACTGGAAAGGGTTCGAGAGTCGATTACAATCACAAGTAAGGGTCGACCTTCTCATGATGCTCGACAATCGGTACCTTAGTAATCATGTGTTAAAATAAATTTGATTCTTATTTGATTTCAATATTCTATATTTAATTATATTTTCTTAAAATATTTTATTGAACAAATTTATTATTCCAAGGGAAGTCAGATTTTATTACATTTAGAAATCGCAAAATTGTTCGTACCCTCCCAAAAAAACAAGTGGACATGAATTCTCTATCATATCTTGCTGGAGAACCATGCAAAATACGAAAGGATTTATTTTTTTAAATAAAAAAATCCTAAATTTCTATTTGAAAAGAGTATCTTGCTATTAAAATAATCCGTAAAATTTCTCACATGTTCTGGTAGGAATCCTATGTATTAATTAATTATGAGACATTGCCTTATTTATAAAAATAATTTTATTACTAAAAATAAGACTTTATGCCCTAGAAATGACCTGATATGATGAACATATTCTTAATGTGTACTTTTAACATGAAAGTATCTTAATAATCACATAGGACTTGGTTCTAACGCAAAATTATCAAAATGCCCTTAGGTTATAGCTTTGACATGAAAGTATCTCGATAACCCTAAAGACATAAAAATGTTTATGGAAGGTTAAACCTATCTTAAATATTGACCTTTGGCTTAAAAGCATCTCGATGAGCAAAATTATCAAAATACCCCAAAGGTATACCTTCAACATGAAAGTATCCCGGTAACCCTAATGGACCTTAAGATGACCTTAGAAGGCTAAACTAATCCTAAAAATTCACCTTTAGCATAAAAACATCCGAATGAAAAAAATTACCAAAATACCCTTAGGGTATACCTTTGACATGAAAGTATCCCGATAACCCTAATGGACCTTAAAATGACCTTGGAAGGCTAAACCAATCCTAAATATTCACCTTTGGCATAAAAACATCTCGGCAAGCAAAATTACGAAAATGCCCGTGAGGTATACCTCTAATGTGTAAGTATCCCGGTAACCCTAATCAACCTTAAAATGACCTTAGAAGGTTAAACTAATCTTAAAAATTCACCTTTAGCATAAAAGCATCTCAGTGAGAAAAATTACCAAAATACCCTTAAGATATACCTTCGACATGAAAGTGTCCCGGTAACCTTAACAAGCACTAAAATGATGAGAACTAGATGAAACTATCCTAAGTATGCACCCTTTGGCATAAAAGCATCCCAGTTATTATCTAGGACTCGGTTATCAAAAAATTACCAAAATGGCCCTAAGGTTTACCTTCGATGTGAAAATATCCTGGTACCCTAATGGACACTAAAATAATGAAAAGTAGATGAATTTAGTCTAAATGAAAAAGCTAGAGTTTTAAGTTTGACTTAAAATATAAAATTTGCAATCAAGCCCCTAAATTTTTAAAAATTACATTTTGTATCCTTCGAAAGATCGAAAAAATATGAAAAGTTTTAAAAATCTCTATATCCCTATGGAAGGCCATAGAAATAATAAAAATCTTTAATTGGTAAAATATCCATTTTGCCCCCTAAATATGAAAATTTGCTAGTTAATCCTAAAGCATTATATAATTTTCATTTTAGTGCCTACATAATAAAATAACCTAAAAAAATCACAAAAATCACATGTAAACATATATGAAAAATATAGAATGATACCAACAAAGATTCGACCAAATAGTTTGGCCTTAAAAAAATATATTTCTAGAATTTACAAAATGACCCTTAAACTTTGTAAAATTATATTTTGACCCATAGATAATAAAAAATCACAAAACATAACAACAAATCATCAAACCAGAAAAGAATCACCAAAAAAATGTGGCAAAAATGTGTAAAAGGTTTGGCCAAAAACTTTTTGCCTTAAAGCATAATTTTTTTTGCAACTAGTCCTTAAATTTCCTAAAATTGCAAAATGGCCACTTAAAGTGTTAAAAATGCCTAAATCATGTTTGTAAACACACAAAATCAATTTTCATACAACCATGAAGCTTTCAACTAAGCAAGAATGGTTCTTAAAAAGAATTTACTATTTTACAATTTAGTCCCTATGTTTACTAACATTGCAAAATGGCCTAAAAATAGAAAAAAAAAACATAAAATTATCATAAAAAATAAGCATAAAATCATCATAAAAATTTCTAATCAAATATTACCAAAGTGGAAATCATGAAATATATGCATACATTGATATAAAAAAGCATGAAAACAAGCATAAATAATTATTATTAAACTTAAATAAAAGTAAAATCATAAAATAAATGCACTAATATACTAATCAACATATTAATCATCAAAAAGACATAAAAAAGTAATTAAAACGTCAACATAAACACAACAAAACCAAAATCATAACAACAAGAATAATATCCTATGTAAAAAAAATTAACAAATAAAAAATTAAAAAAATTACCATAAATTACAACAAATACAAAAGATTTCTATGTCAGTCATGTTTAGCCTTCAACATGGATAAAAATCCAAGAGCCTTAACATGATTGACTCCCAAAAATGAAGAATCAAGAGTACAAATTAACAAAAAAATAAGAAATTTAGTACAAAAAACCTACCTTTAAAGCTTGGTAAGCATAAGAAAATTCAAGTAATTTAATTGATTTTAAGGTTTTTGGCTTATGGGAAGCCATTAACCTTCCATGAAAGCTTTCTCTCTTTTCTTTTTTAGAGAGGATCATCCAAATGATGAAGAAGAACTCCTTGGCCGTTGGCTTCCCCCAATTCTACCAAATTCTTCTTTTTCTTTCATTTTATATTAATTTGATTTGATGTTATTTGATTTTGATTTGAAGTAAATTAATTGCTTTTGTCATTTAATGGTTTGTACCATCCATGACATCATCCATTTCTGGAGATTTTGTGAGATATTTATAATATCTATAAAATTATACCGTAAAAATTAATTAGAAATACTAAATTGTAAAAATTAAAAATTATGTGTTTAAAATAAAATTTCATATAATTAATTTAATTTAATCTAATAATAAAAAAATTTATAAAAAAATTTTAAAAGTGACAAAATCATGTAATTTTATGAGAAAAACCTATATCGAAAGAAATTATTTTATGTAAAAAAATGCAAAGCTTATAAAATAATTTAAAATTTTCAAAACTGATTTAATATGATTTAAATAATAATATTTGTAGAATTTAAAAAATTATAAACTTAGAAAAATCTTACCAAAAAATTTATGAGTAGAAAAATTCGTGTCTCAGTAATAGAAAAAATTTTAAAACTTATAAAATAAATCGAACTTTTTAAAACTAATTTAATATAGATTGAATGATAATATTTGAAGAATTTTAAAAATTATAAAGCAAGAAAAATCTTCACAAAAACTTACAAAGTAAAAAAACTTTGTATTTTAAAAATAGAGGAATTTCAAAAAAAATGCAGAACTGATAAAAATAAAAGAAATTTTCCTAAACTGATTTAATATGAATTAAATAATAATATTTGAAGCATTTTTTTAAAAAAATTATGAACTAAGAAAAATCTTCTCAAAAAAAATTTAGAGAATATAAAACTCCGTATTTTGAAAACGGGAAGCAAATGTAAAATTCATAAAAAAATAAATGAATTTTAAAAAACTAATTTAATGATAGTTGAATGTGAGTATTTAAATAATTTTAAAATTCAAAACTCAAGAAAATTACACCAAAAATTTTACAGATAATGAAATGTTCGTATTCTAGAATCGAGAAAATTTTAAAAAAATATAATAAAAATTATATAAAATTAATTAAATAAAATATATTATTCAAAATATTAATTTATAAAATGATAAAGAAGAAAAATCCAAAATTTGAAATTTGAAATAATTTTATCAAAAAAATTCATAATTAATTACAAAAATGAGCCACTTGACACCTTATGGTATAAAATGCCAACATGAATTTTTTCATGAATATTTCTAATTTTTCAAAGTGCATATCAGCATAAATACCACATAGGTATCGATAAAAATATACGAAGGTCAATTTCTCAAATTTAACAAAAATTCTCAAAAAAATTCTAAAATGGGAAATTTGACTATGATATCATCCGCAAAAGTAGATTTTCAAAATTTTGGCAAGAAAATATTAACAATAATTTTTTCTTAAATATTCATCTTGTATATCCAAAATGAGAGATCAAAATATGACTTTTTTTGTCTCGTGAACTTACGGTTATTTAAATTATAACTAAAAATGTCTTGAAAATGTCTTATTCATCTGAAGAATATCGTTCTTAATGAGGATGGCCATTAAGTTCTCGATCTAGGATATTCAGGATTTTGGAAAAGAGACCAAGGTGAAATTAGGTGTCTATAGGCATATGAGAAGGGTTAACCATTTAATTTATCTGAAATAAGGGTTGGTTAATTTAAAGCACCTAAAACAAGTTGAAAGAGTTTCACTTGATTTAGAAGTTTTAACCTAAATTAAAACTCTTCTATCTTAATGCCAACTAGGGGTTTGATTGAACTAGTATTAAAGACATGATGGGCTAGAAAAATTGCTGATATCTTTGAACTAATTTTGAGAAAAAGATTTTTAAAGGTTACAAAATATTTTGTCAGAGTTTTTTTGCTGCCACCTATATAGCATCCCCTTTCTAATTTTGTTCTTGCTTTATGTGCATTTTTTTACCTCTTTTTGTTCTTGGTTCTTGATTGGTAAAAACAAGAAATTTATCTTTTGGTTAAGGCTTAACAGGTCTTCTAGCCACCACTAGAGAACTATCGGGCCTCAAAAAGGTTTCAACAAATATCTATGTGGATAATCATTAGAAGCAGGACACATGTATTGCTTGTGAACATGGAAATCTTTTTCAAAAAGCCATAGTTGCCATATCAATGATCTTTTTGGTTGATTTTTTTTTTTTAAATCTTGATAATTGAAATCAAGGAAGCTTTAAAGATATGGATTTTTAAATTTTACAGAAAAATTTTAAAGATTACTATATGTAAGACCTTCTCTAAAGATCTATAAAGAAGTTCAGCTATCTCAATGTTTGTATCTTTCGCTACTTTTTTCTCATTCTTATATTGAGTTTTGAAATTTAGTACATGAATAAACGAGATTTATTGGGATTTCATCCTTTCAAGTGGTGTCAGAGCCTACAGGTTATGAATTACATGTAGTAAATATAGGCTAAATCACGGTGTAGACATCTTAATGTCACATGTGTTCGTCATTGAGTTTTGGGCCATAAATAATTTTTTTAAAATTCTTAATTATGGGCAACATGTTTTAAATTATGTATTAATCAAGATTAAAAGGTTTAATAATTGATAAAATTTGTTTGTATCAATTTAAATTGAATACACATTGAATCAGTGAAACCTGAAGACGCTTAACATGACTTGCAATTACCTTGAAGATTCTTTGCAATGATTTCTTTGTTGTAAATCTTTTTTATATTTTGGTTTTATCATAAAATAAGTATAAAAAATAATTTTGATTTATTTACATTTGTTTTGACCTAAAAAAAAAACTAATCTTGGGTTTAATGTGATGAAATCTCAAAGCTAAAATTTATTAGGTAACTTTGGATAGGTTGTTGCATCTAATGCACCTTGAAATCTCTATGGAAAAGTTCCATGGGCTTACTGTATCTTAGGACATCAAGTTAATTGAATAATATTTAGTTTATGGATTGTTTTTGTTATTGGATTTTACAACAAGGTAATGCCACTGTAGACACCTTATTTTGTCGAACCAGTTTTTGGCATCCTAGAAGTAGGCAAAAGATGATAAAATAAAAAAATAGAAATAAAAGCTAGGGGACCCATTAAGCGTTGTGTCACCAGGCACTATTAGGTGACACGACGCTAGGTGGAAAAAATTTTTTTGGGAAGGTCTAAAATGCCTATAGCCATATTAAAGAAAATGTAAAAATGAGGCATCAAAGGCCACTTTTCATGGTGTCACTAAGGTTATTCAAATGAATACATAAATCGATTCCCATTGTTTGTGACTAAGTTAAGGTAAATCGGGAAGCCATAGGTAAATACAAGTTATATTACAGTGTAAGTATTGATACAACATTTTTACAGTGCAAAAAACTTGAATTTTCACTTGTATTATCGATACAAGAGGGTTTGGTATCGATACCCAAGGTGTGGTATCGATACCTGGCATGCTTGTATGAATACAGACTTAGGCAGTAGCTAAAGTTATGATTTTTGGAAAAATGTATCGATGCACAAGCATAAATATCGATACAAATCCATGGAGTATCGATACAAGCCTCTAAGTCTCGAGACTAGGAATATTTTTTTGCTCTTAGTATCAATACACAGCTCATTGTATCGATACTTAAAAGTAAAATGTACCTTGTGTATTATACACCAAGGCATTTTTACCTAGTTTGAGCCACTTTTGAGCCTTTGAAAACCCTACTTAAACATGTTTTTACACCAAAGAACTATCATAAAAAATTGCAAACCTAAACTATGGGTTCATTAATGGAGTCAAACAAATTTTTGGAGCCCAAACAATTGATGACAAAGGCCACTTTCATAAGATATATAGGTGTAAAAGGTTGTGGCGGGCATATCTCCCATTGTAGGCTTTCACAGCCTCTCTGCCTCATTGCTCAGCCTAGCAAAACCAATAAGAAGAGAGTCAACTGGGCATGGCTGCTGCAGATATCGCTTGGTGTAGAAAAAAGAAAAAATGCCATTTGCATTATTTTCTAAAAAAAAGGGCTGAACAAAAAAAAAAAAACTACCAGCTATCTTAGAAAAAAAACTTTCTCAGCGATCAAAGAAGTTCTCTAGTAATCCCAGAAAAACTCCTCATCCACTCTTATAAATTCTCCAGCCACTTTAGCTTTAAAAACTTACCAAAACACTACTCCATTGCCTTTCACCCTCAACCAACCTCCATTCTCATAGCTCCCTAAAACCACCACCATAACACCTTTAAAAACTTAACCTTTCACATACTTGCATCCTCAAAACACCCCATCAGCAACAATATTGCTAGAAAGCTTTTTCCTTGAACCTTTTTCTTGCTAAACAATAGCAAAAAAAGGGAAGAAACTAAGCTTAAAGTCACTATTTTAGAAAATGAGGAAACTTCAAGCTTTTGCTGGTGTAGTTTATCTCGTTCCATATATTTTATGTTTTAATCATCCATTTCATTTTAGTGAACCTTTCATGTTGCCATAACCCTCCTAATACTCCTAGGCATCTTTGTTGCCTCAGCTATGGTAGTTCTAGGATGTTGATAACCCTCTTAACACCTTGATGTTGTTAGATATATAAACTCACAATGCTTTATTTTCATCACCATACAACCTCTTTTCATGCATCTTTTGCCATGTTCCTTCCATATTTGCATATATATTTCATATTTAAACGGTCACCTTAATGTGTCTTAGTATGTTCAAATATTTTTCTTGTGTCTTAAGGAGGCTTGTGAAATAAAAATGCTACCTTGACTCCAATATCCACTCTTTTGTATAAACATGTTTATATCATCTTCATGCACCTTATTTGTCATTTTCTTGCATTTATGTCACCCATTTCCATGTTAAAATATGACATTTGCTTATTTCCATTGTATTTGCTGTATTTTGTTCATCGTATCTCTATTAAAATGCTTGCTTCTCTCTTACAAACTGATTTTTAGAAAAATCCCTGAGTTAAGTTCTTGCTATCTCCAATAGATGAAGAATAGCATGGACTTAATGCTTTCATTAAATGGTCTTCCAAACTTTAGGGCGAATCAACATTTGAGCTTTGGATTTCATGGTGAAATATGTTTACTTTTCAAAAAAAAAGGAAATCCTTTCTAGTATTAAACCTTGATTTTGAGTCTCATGTCCATTTTAGAGACATGGTCAACGGGTTATTCCATCATCCCAAACTACTTTCGGATTGTGGAATGAGCTTGTGAAGACTATGCTACTTTTTGTCGCGGATGTTTAGACATCCTAGGCCCGAGTCTATCTTCAAAAAGATCAAAATATCAAATAATCCCCTTGTTTTTGCTCTGGTAGCACTATAGTCTGAACTTGAAAAATTATTTTTGAGCCATAAAATATTTCCTTTGATTTTTCTAATATTTTTTCTTTAAAGGACATCAAATTACCTTTCTAACAATATCTTATTTGCCCTTAGATCATCCTGGATGAGGGAGTTATGATTTTTTGAACCTTTGCTATTTGAAACCCCTGGAACCAACGTGCAACATTCTGTTGGGCCATTTCGGCCCACCAGATGATTTTTACGAAATTTGTAGATATTTTTCCCAAAATTTCACAAATTTCTCTTTTCAGAAAGGTATTAACCATGATCTAGTGATCCCAGATTAGCTTAGAATGATTTTTTGAAATCCATTATGCCCTTTTAATTTTACATGCTACCAGAGCTGAGATGACCCTAACTTTGAAAATTACTTTTGCCTACAAAGTGGTTTTTAGAATTTTTGGACTAATTTTATTTTAAACTTTGTTGAGTTGCCTTTCCAACAATACCTCTTTTACCTTTTAAAGTCTTCGGATATACTCGAAAAAAATCTGGAAATAGAGATGACATGATGTTAGCCCCTGTTTTCAACCTAATTTTTTAATCTCCTTTTATCGAGACATTCGGATGTCATCGAAATACACTCATTTAGTCTCCCTCACAACACCAACCCTTTTGACTTGGATCAAGGTTAAAATACAAAAAATATGATTTTATATTAAAATTTTCACTACTGAAGATACTCTAACTCCACTACTCAAAGGGGATACCCCAACCCCATTTTTTTAATTGAAGTTAAAATTTCTCCTTATTCCTAAAAGTTTTCTTAACTTTGGGGATACTCTAACCCACTACTCCAAAGAGATACTCTAACCCCATTTTTACCTTAAAAACTTAAACTTTTCTCTCTTCTAGATGCCTTAAACTATTTTGATAAAAATTATCTCTGTTCTTCAAATTACCACCGAATCCAGATCGGTCTCTAAACCTGTCATCCAAGTTATTCTTCAATAATTGAAGGCAATTATGAGATACATTTTGATCGCCCCTCTTTTTTTATGTTCTTTTGTTTGTGATTGCTTGTTTATGATATTGTTATATTTCTTATTTTTTGTCTCAGTAACTTGTTTGCTTTTGTCATGTTATTGTGCATTCATATTCAAAATTCATTTTTTAATGAAATTTACGAGGCGGTGTTTCATGCCGGTATCTCTTCAGTACCTAATACGAAACATCCAATTTTTAAAACCCAATCCGGATATCGTTTCATAAAAAAATCCTAATGTTCCTTACATTTTTGAGGCACATAGGTGATTTAATGTTTCTTAATAAAAAACCCTGAATTCATATTGTCCAAAACTTCATGCATTAAAAAGGATTATATCTAAATAGAGACCAAATGGAACCGATTTAATTGAGACCAAACTGAGACATAGTTAGTAGGCACTGATTTCAGGTGTCGTGGGGATGTTAGTCTTTCCCCGCACGTAACCAACTTCTTATCAATGGATCTCTGCCTTTGTAGACCTTGAAATCAATGTTTTGAGTTTCGTAACTTGTAATATTATTTTCAATAGACGTTCGAACTTGCCTAGCCTAAAATGATCAATGGCGACTCCAAGTTTATGGCCACTTTATGGTGGCCATCCGAGACCAGTTGGATGAGTGACTCGTCTAACGGTCCTTACCCCTTCATATTATCACGCCTAATCCAAATCCCAATCCCAGTCCCAATCAAGGGATAGCTCAAATGCTTGATCAAAACCAACCATCATGAATTTTAAGTCGAGCACACTATGCCTTTCAGATCGTCCAAAGTTTTAAAGGTCGGGCATGTGGTGATAGTCGCACTTGGTTTGCTTGAAGCCATGCGATTGGGTGGCTAATTTGTAGCCATCTTATTTGTTTTCATGGATAGATCTTCGGTAGCACCTGTTGACTTTTTCTACCACCTAAAAAAGCTCTTAAACATCCTTTAAAGGTAGAGGTCAACGGCCATTGGCTTGGCCAAAGAGACTGCTTATGCCATCGATGCTACTTGGTAGAGTCCTACTTCTGTTTGAACTTGTTTTCTGGTGGGAGTAAAATTCCTAAAAATTAAGAATTTGATTCCTTAAACTTTAGGGTGAGTTTTAGTTGGATTAGCTAAGAGTTATTGAGTGGTTAAGAATCCTACAAGAGTTAGGATTAAATTAAAAAGTTTCAAGACAATAAGGATTCTCGAAATATATATGTTCTAGAAAGATTAAAATTTGGAAATTAGTTTTCCTAAATTGTTTATTAAAATAAGTTACAATTATTTTAATTCTTAAAGATATTAATTTTGGAAACTTTATAAGCATACAATTAAAAAATTTGGTCTTATTAGAGACAAATCACCTAAAGTTAGGTACTGTCTATTATAAGGTAAACTTCTTAAAAGTTAGGAACTTGTTTAAAAATATTTTAACTTTTTATGGCCAATTCTTATAAATGCTTTGATAAATATTTTAAAATTATTTTATTTATATTTATGTAAGGAATACTCATGATCACCATGTGATGTTAGCTATGTATGAATGTTATTTATAATTTGATTATAAAAGCATGAAGAATAATTATGGATTGGACCTTAGTATGACTGGGTTACGGATTGTTAATTTTATTTATTTTGGTATTTATTTTTTATAAATAGGGTTTTCAAACCATACCTTATCTCTTTATTATTCGAGGTTATATAACTTTCTTTTCACCTCACTCCCTTCAAACGTAACTCAAGCTTTCTTTAAACTTATGTAATTAGAGATCTAAGATGAGGATAAAATTAGGGAATCTAAAAATTTTGAGATGCAAAGGAGATGGTGCCAAGATGAAGTCCAACGAAATTATCATGAAGACTCTGAGAGTATGTTAATGGTATCCCTAGTAAATTAACCACCCAGTTTCCTAATGGCTCAAGAAAACTATTCTATTTTAAAAGTCCATAATCATCTTAGCATATTGCATGTGATATATTTATTTTACTTATTTATATATATGTGATTCATATGTAGATCAAATAAATGCCAATGCCATACAATTAAACTTAAATTAATAAGACATTAAATAATGATTAATTAAAAGAACTCCCTTGTAAAATATTGAGTCCATGCCTAAGCATGATTAGATGCCTTCCATTATTCATAACAAGATTCCCAAGTTCCAACTGTGGGTGATTTGTTAAGTCACATAAGGTCCCTGTTGCTTGAATTGCTTGAATTTAACTATTATCGAATGGTTTAAATGTGTCAACTTGATAATTTGACTTTAGGTGAAATACATATGATGTATTTAGGTAAGTTACCACGTAGCTAATCTAAAAGTTGCATAGAGATTCCATTAGTAAATTAAATTACCTATAGACACCCTATTTTGTCTGGGCCATTAACTAAGCCATTCGAGGTCATTATTTTGGGCATCATCAGAGTCATTCAGTTGAGCATTCAGCTAAGATGAGGTGTTTAGAGAGTCGAAAGTAAGGAAATTCACATTTGTACATGAATGTCTCCGTAAATGGGTGTAAGGTGTTGATATCAAGTTATTTTGAAGCTAAATTTTGATTTTAGGTATATTCTTATTGATACAGAGGAATATGATTGATACACAAGCTGTGGTATTGATACAGCAGCTTGTGGCATTGATACCAAGTTGTTTTGAAGCTAAAATTATGACTTTGGTCCCATTTGTATCAATACAAACCATAAGGTATTAAAACCAAAAACATTTCATGCTTGATTTTGATACATTATTCTTTGTATCGATACTAAGAGCCTAAAAAATACCACTGGTATCAAAACATGGCCTCTTGGTAGATACCAGAAACCAAAAATGCCTTTGGTATCGATACCATAAAGCAAAAAGGCCCAGTTCGTGCTATTTTTAATCCTCTGCACCATCAATCTAAAATCCAATTAAAATATGTTTTTGCATAAAAAATCATTAAAATCCATACCAAGCTTTAACATTGGACTTATGATTGGGTTTTAACAAATTTTGAGGCCCTAATTGGGTTAAAAATGGTGCATTTCCATGAATTAAATTGATTGTTGGAGGGCATGCTTAGCTTTTCCCTAGTGACAGACTGCTTCAGCCCCTTCTACTTCACCATCCTGATGCTAGCAGCTAATGGGATTCTAGCCAATCATGAACAATCTTAAGGATGCCATGTAGTACCTTGTGAAAACCTCATACTGCTCTTATTTTTAGCTCATAAACCTTGGCTGAGCATGTGACTATAAAATTCATTTTTGGCTTAGCTGAAAAAAGGACTCTACAGATATTCTCAACAAAAAACATGTGATTCTACACATCCTTTCAATATTCCTCAGCCACTAAAAAGCCAAAAACATTTTTCCATTCTCGTAGCTCCTTAAAACCACATTAAAAATCCTTTTGAAACCTTTCATTCACTTAGCTTTCCTCACAAAACTCCTTTTCATCAACACCATAACTAAAAGGCTCATTCTTTGTTGCTAATCAACATCAAAAGGAAGGAAGAAGGTGATTTTAAATTTGTTGCTCAAAGAAAAAGGCTAAAGCTTAAAGCTTTTAGTATATTTTCTTCCCTTATTCTATTTATTTTCTTGTTTTCAGCATTTGCATCATCCTAGTGACCTATTTCATGTTGCCATTACCATTTTAAGATTTTCAAGCATATATTGTTGTCTTGGTTATGGTAGTCTTAAGATTTTGATGATTTTTTTTATGCCCTGATATTGCTTGGGTGGCCAAACATGTCATGTTTCATTTTACCATCAAAATAGCCCTTTATTCATCCATTTCTTATTATGTTTCATCCACCTTCATAGGTTCAACTCATACTTGAATATTCATCTTAACATATCTTGAGCATATTCATGCATTTTCTTGGATTTTGTTAGGTTTCATGGAATAAAAATGTTATTTTAAAAATTCAAGCATGCTTTTTATTATTTAAACATCTCATGTAGCTAATATGTCCATGCATTATTCATACTCTTTTTTTTGCATTATTGGCATTTTTTTCTTGCCAAAATGTCATCTTTGTGGTATCTATGCTTATCTTCATGCATGTTATATTTTGTTCATAGCACGTTCATCAAAATGCTTACTTGTTGGTTGTAAAAAATTGATTTCCAAAAAACCCCATGTTAAGTCTATGCTACCTCCAATAGAATTGATTTAGTGTTTTCACTAAATTGGCCCTTCAATCTTAGGGATAAATAAAGCTCTCCAAGTTTGGATTTATGGTTAAATGAGCTCACAAAAATATACATTGTCTTTCAAAACGAAAATATTGCTTTTATTTGTCGAAAATGTTAAGGCCTTGATGACACCCTTGTTCTTGGCATGGTCAACGAGTTGTTCCATCATTCTAAACTACTCTTAGATTGTGGAATAAACTCACAACACCCATGTCAACCTTTTCTCTATGTCACATATAGTTGGATGTCCATAGCTTGATTGTTTAACCTTAAGAAACTCAAAAAATCAAATAACACCCTGTTATTACCCTAGCAACACTATAGTCATGACTTGAAAAGAATTATTCCTGAACCTTAAAAAATTTTTTCTATACATTTATGATATTTTTTTCCTTAAAAGGCATCGAATTACCTTTCCAACAATGTCTTGTTTGCTCTCTAATCATTCCAAATGAAGGAGTTATGATTTTTTAAATTGTTATTGTCTAGAACCCCTACAATCAACAATTTGCATTTTGCTTGGGTCATTTCAGCCCATCAAATGATTTCCAAAATTTTAAAATATTTTTCCTAAAAATTACATGAAATTCCCTTTTTAGAAAGTACCATTTGTGATTTAGCAATTCCAAATGAGTCCGGAGTGACTTTTCAAAGTCTATTACACCATTTCCCTTGCACATGCTGTTAATGCTACAACAAATTCAACTTAAAAAATTAATTCCACCTAGAAAGCATTTTTTTTTGAATTTATGGAATATTTTTACATTAAAGCCTTGTAGAGCCATCTTTCCAATGGCACCTCTTTTACCACTTAAAGCCTTAGGATGAGCCTAGAAAAAAAATTGGGAATTAGAACAGTGCGATGTTGTCTTTTGTTTTAGACACTCAACAAAATTCAATGATTTTTTGAAATCACCTTCCAAGGCATTTGGATGTCTCTGATTGAGTCAAAACAACCTTGTGGAGTCTAGGGATATGTGTCAACATCTCATTAATCTAAGAGGGAGGCTAAAAAAAATTTTTCATTTGAAACACTATATTTTTCAAAATTCATAGAAGTTTTCACTTTTAGGGATATTCCAACCTCACTTTTTTGAGGGGATGCTACAAACCTATTCTTCAAAACTTCAAACAAAATCAAACATTTTGGGGATACTACAATCCTGTCATCTCAAAAAGGATACTATAACCTTACGTTTAAACTCAATCAAAAAAATTAAACTTTCTCTCTCTCGGACACTACAAGATACCTCATTTTTTAAAGAGGACACTATAACCCCACCATACAAATTTCAATAGAAAATCAATTTTTTTAGGGGATATTGCAACCCCATCTTCGATGGAGATGCTACAACGATGCTTTTCGAATGGATATTACAATCCTATCTTTTTTTAAGTTCCTTTCTTTTGGTGCACTCTAACCCTCATTTTCCAAGGGGATGTACAACCCTGCATTTTTTAAAATATTTATCTTGGGGGGCACTCCAAACCTTATCTTTTGAGGGGATATTACAACCCAGCTTTCCAATGGGATACTATAATCCTACCTTTCTAAAATTCCTACAACCTCTATTTTTTGAAAGATACTACAACCCTGTAATTTTTTAAATTAGCTTTGAAGGCATTCCAACCCCTATTTTTCGAGAGTATGCTACAACATCACCTTTCAAACTTTGTTCAAAATCTTAATTTTCCCTTCTCCTAAACATCTTCCAACCTTTTAAATCCAAAACATTTTTTCACCTCAAATGACCACTAAGTTCAAATAAGTCTTAAGACTGTCACTCTGGTTATTTCTTAAGAATTGAAGACAGTTATAAGATACAATTTGATCATCCCTTCCCTCCTTCTTTTCCTTACCTTGTGTATTTATTCTTATGTGATATTTATTATTTTCTTCTTTGTCTTACTAACATGTTTCCTTTTTATGGCATCTGTTTTGCATTCATGTTTTCAAAATATTTTTCAAAAAATTACAAGTTGGTGATCCAACTAAGTATCTCTCCAACATCTAACATGAACTAATTTTTAAGATTAAATCAAAGATCATTTTAGTATGAAATCTTAGTGTTTCCTACCTTCATGGGGCATATGTGAGATTTAATCTTTCTTTAAAACCCAAATTTATGATTTTATACAAAATTCATGCATAAAAAGGGATTATATCAAAATAATGACATCAAAACTAAGAAAATAGAAACCTAGTAATAAACAACTAGATGGTACTAATTTCGGGCATCATTGGGGTGCTAATACTTCGTATGCGTACCAATTCTTAAACTCGACCAACAAATCTCTATAACATGTTACCCTAAAATTGACATTTTAAGTTTTAGAACTCAAAATATCATTTTCAATAGGCATCCGATCATGCCTAGACCAAGATGATTAGTGGTGACTCTAAATGTTCAGCCACTTCATAGTGGCCACCGAAGACAATAAGCAATTCATTTAATGGTCCTTTCTTCAATATCACCACATCACACCTAGTTCAAATCCTAATTAAAGGATAACTCAAAAGCCAATTCCTATTTTAAGTCACGTGCGTCAACATTTCGGCGATCTGGGTGTTGTCAGGGGGCACATTATCACAACTTGGTGACTCCACTAGAGACCTAAATTTAGAGAGTTAAGCCTATAACTAGAAGTGTCCTACTTGGTTCTTAGTTATTTTAGTTTCAATCATTATTTGCCTATAATTCCCTTCATCTTTATTTACTAATGTTTTGCTTTTCATGATTGTTTGGCTTATTCGTTAGGGACTATCTTGTTCTAGAAAAAATTTTGATTTCATAAATATGTTAATAAGAGATAAACAAAAGGTTTGATTGTTTCCCTGACACAAATTGTACACTTACATTTCGTATTCGATTCTCACTAAAGAGCCTCAATTATTAGGAGGAAGTAAGTTATCCACCTTCGTTAGTACCCCTCTGCATAGGCATAGCAATACTTTTTAAGGTGTCAATTACCTATGCCTTTCGTGAGCACCCTTTTGCATTTGCATAGAGAAATACATCCACCGGATCAACATGTTCTACCAAGCTCGTAATGGGCTTAGGGTTGGGGTCCCTCGGCTATCTTTATAGGATGGAGGAGCAATTTGGATAACGATGTAGGCGTAAACTTAAACCCATATAGCAAGCCTTACGAGCCTAACCATGTTAAATCATACTAGAATGTTGCTAGAGTAACCCAAAGAATAAGAACACTTGAGGAAACACTTCTTACCTTTACTCCTATATATCTTAGTCACATGGGCGATGATGAACGAATATTGCCGCCTATACTTATTGCTTTATGCCTTAAGAGACATCTTACATCTCATTTTTTTAGGCATATCATTATGTATCTGATCGACGGCTTAACACATACCACTATAAATGGTGATGAGCAAATCTCACCATATAACTGGTTAATTTTACCCCCTAAGGTACCATATCACCTTTACAAGGATGATTTTTCTATCTAGACATGTTGTTAAGTTGTTGATGTGCACAAAAAGTCTACCTCTAGGCTTTGTAATGCCTATTGTCTGGGGAATTTTTGTAATTTATTTTTGTATACATTCTTTATTCTTATCTATATTACTTTGTATAGTCATTAACTTATTTCCTTTTTGTTTGTGATTAGTGCATGCATCATAATCATCATCATGGGACAATTGGCCATAGGTTCATGGTTTCATAAGGGGTATCTATCATGGTGCAATAATCTGTTTCTATTTTGGAGTTTTTTTAAAGAAGTTTGAGCATGGTCAAAACACTGACAGCATAAATATGGGAACATTTTCAAACCTGAGTATGTCTCGACAATACATGAAAGGGTTAAATAAGGTACCTCTAGAATGATTGGAAAGATCTAAAAAAAATATAGGCTAGTTAAAACCAGACCGAAAGGGAATTTTTCACAAAGAGGTACGGAGACATAACCTTCTTACTCTAGGTCTGTTTAGATGTTGGCTTGTTACGAGTAGTATTTCAGTTATGGTATTCGATATATTGATGTTTTACTTTCAATCAAAATTTTTGATCCTATGGTTGATGAATATACGACATTGCTTAATATCTAAACGACCAAGTTTGATAGGATATGCTGTAAATCAATACAACCTCCAACTTAAAGGTTAGCATAAATCCTTGGAGTATAGAGTCATGGATCAAAGGCCATATCAAGAAAAAAGAGAATAATGAGTGTATCTCTTAGGCTAGTCTGAAAAGAGCAATAACGAGCACTCTATATATAAGGAAAATTTAAGATGTCTACTCTTTGGCAATAATAGGTTGGTCATATTCTCAAAGATTTTCGGTTATGTAGAGGCAGTAGCGGCAGACTTCTTTGATGGATTGCCTTGTTTTATATAGCTATGCCCCATTGAAAGACCGCCTATTCGACTTTTTGGGGCCCCATTAACTATAGAGAGAAGACTTTTTTCAATGATCAGATGGTGAATATTGGAGTCACATTGAAATTTGAATTTCATAGTTGATTGTTTGCCTTTTCCTTAAGAGTCACAGTGTCAATTCCTTTGATCAACGATCATATTTTTAGCACACTAAACTTACCCATCTTATGCCTCTGAAAATGTACTATTCTCTGGTATACTCTTTCTTTATAGTTTTCCGGCAAGGCATTTTTTTAAGTAGGTACGGCTAGAGTAGGGGAATTGGCTAATGCTAAGAGATCTCCTTACCCAAAGAAAGGTAAGGAAGAAGGATACAATAACGTGGCATTAGCAATGCTCATGTTGCTACATGTATGAATTTTTCTTCAAATTTAGCTGGTGAGAACTTTGAAGGAAAGAAACTTAGTTCTAGGCGATAAGATCAATTATGTATCCTGAATATGTTTTTTTCAGCTTTTAAGCCCCTTTTTACACAATCTTTTACTGTCTTTCATTGGAGGACTCGTTTTGATCCTTGCTAAGTCGACTTTTGTGTTTCAAGTATCATGTTGAGTTTTGTTTTTTATGTGAAACTTTGCCTTAAAAACTAGGACATAGCTCATTCTTTGCTCAAGTTTTGTCTGTTTTTTGACCCGTTTCTTGATAAGTTGGCTAATTATGGCCCAACTCTTTTCTTGAACCAACAACCCCTCTTTCTATACTTGCTATTTCAAAGGAGCTTTCTAGTTATTGACCTAGTGAAAGACCCTTCTAGCATGTTAGGTTAGAAGGAAAATGCCTTATACAAGTGAGTTGAAAGTTATTTTTTAGTTTCTAGCCCTTACTTACAAGAGTAGTGTAAATAAAATCTAATTATTAAATATAGGCTATACTTTACCAATAGTAGGAGGAGAAGTAAGTCAAGACACAAGTTTAAAAGCTAGATAATCGATAGCAAATATTTCAGACTCAAAAGAACCAATTGTAGTGCTTTCGTGAACTACTTTAATTATTATGGAAGTCCCTATAGTGTACGAGAGAGAGTGAGAAAGGAAGTTGCATTTAGAGAGTTTTGATACCAAACCAAAGGCTATATAAGAGAAAAAGAAAGATGAAAAGTAGAAGCACTAAAGCTAGTAGAAGCACTTCCTTATACTCTCAATAAATGCATGTTCTTAGCTTACCAATTACACTAGATACCTTTGAATTAGTAATGGCACTCCAACTAGCTTTAAGAGGTAAGGTTCTCCAACTAGCATTGGGACAATAAGAGGTGTTACAAAATCCAAGCAGCAGCTCCAAGAGTCCACTTGAAACCCTACACCTACTATGGTTGTTGAGACTATTCCAGCCCTTAATTTTTGTAAGAGAATGATGATGTACTGAGTCATTGGATGTGCCCTAGTTCTTCATATTTGGTTAGTCAGTAACCTTCATCCTAAAGAGAAGAGAATTTTATACAATTTCTTACCTAACTTTAGCCCTATTGCGAAAGTCTTTGAGAGGGAATGGCCTCAAGACAAGTTCAAGAAGCAATGGGTTTAGAAATTCTAGAATCTTAATAGGGAAGAGGTGGCAGGGAATGCCCTTTAGCTTTCACCCTAGACAATCACATACTGATGTGGAGATTACAATTGTGTGCCACTTATGCAAATATGGGGAAGCACTAGCTATGCACCTATCCTAATTTTACAATAATTTTAGTGCTAATAATTTATCCATCTTGTTTAAGACCTTAACTATTGGGACTTCAATTATGATGATCTTAACTACAAGCCAAAAGTTCAGCTAGCCATCTATACTTGGAGGAAACTCACTCTATGAAGAGGTATTAGAGAGAGAGTAGTATGACTTTAGGATATGATGTGTGAAAAATCAGTCGCATCAATGATGACTTATTCCTATCTAATGTTGGAATGTCACAAGTACTAGTTAGTGAATTTCCCACTAAGATCGAGTTGCTTAAGTGTCAATTTGAACAAGAAAAGACACTAAGGAAATCAACCACTTAAAGTAAGAAAAGAGTCAACTAGAAATGGACTCTTGGATGGTTAAATAAATCAAGTTGTCAAAAAAGAAATCATTTCAAAAAAGATCTTGGGAGTCTAATGAAAGACTATGTGGCACTTAGTAAAGCAAGCAAGTTTAGACACCTTGGTAAGTTAACAACAAAGTGGGAGGTAAACATTGTTACCCTAAAAAAAGAGTTACATCGATGGAAAAAAAAAGTCCAAGATTAATAGAGAGAAGCTCATTAGAGCCTGTGCCCTCTCATCAACTTAACAAAGAAAGAATGGATGCCTAAAAGCCCAGGTGCAAGATGTAAGAGCAAGAAAATAAAGTCTTGACACTTAGAATCCATTAGAACAATCCTTACAAACTCATCAGAACCATATTGACGAGCTATTAAGAGCCTCAGAGCTATAAGAGCAAGAATGGCAGCAAATGGTTGATCAAGCTATTTGGAGTTCTAACATGCTTGATTCAAGCAATCCAAGCAAAGAAAGATGACATAATTGAGGCAACCAGGTCTTTGAGATGAGATATCATGCCCATCAAAGACTTTGAACAAGAGCTACTATATTTCTTGGAAAATATGATCAACCAATGTAATTGTGTTTGGCACTTTTAAATGTAATCACATGTGATCATATGTAATCAAACTATTTAGTTGCTTTATGAAAGGCACTATCGGTGAAGCCGTCCAATAATCTAATTGTCTTTCTTGCATTTGCATAACTAACCTAATTGTTTTGTTGCTTTATTTATTTATAGTCATCAATATCATGATTTCATACTTACTATCATCTCATCAAACATACTCATGCATATTACAAAAGTCTAATCTGGCAATAATATAAAGTGTAAGGTGCTCTAAAACATAAACCCATCATTTGTCATCAGTATAACACTGCAATCACTTAAAAATCATGGAAAACAACCACCAAGCCCTTATTGAGCAACTAGAACTTATGAATAGGAAGTCCAAAGAGTAGTCACTCCTTAAAAATGAAGAACTCCAAGATTGAGCTATGAAATTAACTAAGCTATTGTCTAAGGCTCTAAAAGACAAAGGGCAGATAAGCACTATCGACATAGGAAAAGAGCCGATCAATCCCAAGGGCAACTTAAATGATGGTACTAAACCCACCAATGCTCATAAAGGGGCATCACATGAATAACTTTTTTCTGCAGTGCTAATCCCACTACTCAGCCATTCATTTATATTAACCCGACAATAGCACCTTATCTGGTTTAAGGATTTCAAGGTGTGGGTCTTCATTTGCATGACCTATAGTCCTAGATCTTGATGAACAATTGGATCAAGAAAAAGGAAAGAAGTCATTGAAAACTAATGAAAACTTAAACAAGTATCATTCATTAGAAAAATGCTTTTGGGCTATCGAAGGTAATGACAATTTCAGGATCATAAACAATAAATCCTTAGGGTTGGTTTCCAGTCTTCTCATCCTGCCTAAATTCAAGGTACCAAAATTTGAAAAATACAATGGGACTATAGACCCCATTGCCTACCTTTGCATATACTGCCGCAAGATGGCTAGATATACAGAGAATGAAAAGTTATTAATTCACTACTTCCAAGGCAGCCTAATCAGGGAAATCGCTTGTTGGTATACAAGGCTCGATCTTGTACGAATTCAAAAATTAGCCAATCTAATTCACTTTCCTTGATCAATAAAACTATGTCTTCAATTGGGCTTTGGATCACTTGTCCCTTATGAACATTAAAAGGAAAGCCTCTGAGAGCTTTAGACAATATGTCCAGAGATGGAGAAAGGAAGTCACTTATGTCCACCTTTTCCTGACTGAGAAGGAAATGATACATTTTGAAATCCTTACTATGAAAAACTAGTCAACAACATAACAAAGAATTTTGCTGACATGGTCATATCCGGTGTGATGATTGATAATGCCATAAAAAGTGGCAAGATATTAGAAGAAGAATTATCTGAGTCAACCAAAAAGTCAATGGCCTTCAGTATGTTGTTAGCGAAAGTCTTGCTAAGTTCACTTAGAAACCATATCTGACACATGTCGTACCTAAGCTTTAACCCCTACTCACCAATACCACCAGTTTATTTAGCTAAGTTTACCCCAACAATGAGCTTCGTATTGAATCTCGTTCAAAACACCACTCAGAATGCATAACCTTACAACATAAACAATGTAAGAGCACCTAATAATTAACAAGGGCACTTAATTGAGAATTGCACCTTATTCAAAAAGAAAGTGCAGAGTTTGCTAGAAAAAAGCATGATCAAGGTTGAACAAAAGCTTGGACCTAATGTTGGAGCCAATCCACTTCCTAACCATGCAGAGTCAAGAGTGACTAAGGTAATCAATAAGAGAAGTTGTTCGATTAAAAGAAGCATTAGCAAAGTCAAGAGATTGATAAGTAGTGTATGGCAAGCTTTTGTTAAGGTTGAAATAGTGTCGGATGTAAAAAGCCAGAAGGAAGAAACCACTTGACCCTTTTGCTACAACTATGATTGAATCTGCAACATTGCCTTTTTTCCTAGAGATGGTCCAAAGGATAATGGATTGGTCTAAAATTAAGTTTTATAAAGAATGAAATGAAAATATAAGCCCATCTATCAATGCCATAGATGAGGATAGACTTGCATCTGATTGGGTTTTAAATTGTCTTTCTCTAATGAGCATGAAAAAGAAATCCAATGAAAGCTTTAAGTGATGGAAAAAGATGCCCAGATTCACTCCTTGTTAACAAAGAAATAGATGATTGTTAGATTCAACAACACATTAAAAGAGCTTTATTATGAGAAGAAAGTGAAAAGTGTTTTGAAAAACTTCACAGATGTTGTAATATTGTGTACAATGATTGATAAGGCCATGAAAAATGGCTCAACCAAAAGAACTTTCAAGGGCAAGGAAAAAGAAAGGATTGAGGCTAAACAACAATTAAAACCCAGTGTTAGAACCAGCTTACTCCAAGCTCATGCTGAATTAGCTATGAATTGAATAGGTATTGAAGATAACTATGAGATCATAAAGAGCATAGGGGAAACCAAAACACTAATAAACTTAGTCTGGCAAATCCTAGTACAAGCCAAATTTGGTCAACAGGGTTAAAAGAATAAAAGAGGGGTCCACTAACTTTTATGACTTTCATACCATCTTTGGCTATATTCTTTAAAAATGCAAAGAGTTCTTGTTATAGTCCAAAGAATAATGAATGAGAGTAGCATTAAATTTTACAATAAAAAACAAACCTCCTTCAATAAGTTAGCAAATGTGATACCATCTATTAGCACCATGGAAATGGATGGAAAGAGTCCTCCCTATGGGGTTAGGAAGCCATTAGTCTTTTTTGACAACCAAGTATTGAAGCTACCCCTATTCAACCTACATTGAAGATGATTATTCAACTTTCATCCCCTTTCCTTTATAAAGACAATAAGGTGGTTCCCTAGAAGTATAAAAGCAAAACCTTAATCGGTAAAGTCTAGATGGCAAGCAACTAACATTGACCTCTTAGGGTAAGTTGCCTAACTCAGAGTGGCAGATGTTATGCCTAGCTACATCAGAAAGTGAAACTCAACTAAAAACACTACTTTTATCCTTCAAGCATTAAAGTTTGCTACAAAAAAATTAGATCTGATAGCAGTCAAAGAGCCGATAAGTGAGAAAAAAGTTGCATAATTCATTAAGTTCATCAAGCATAGTGAATATAGTTGGATCACCTAGTAAGCAGCATCACTGCCGACAACTATATATCTTTTACTAATGTTGAAATCCTTTATGGATGAAAAGGAAGTTATAAAGCTGTTCACATCACAACCTACTGTAAAGGTAGCATATTGCCCAAGGTTTTCATCGATAATTGGTCAGCTTTGAATGTAATACCTATATCTTTCTTGAACAAGCTCCCTATCAATGTGTCTCATATCAAGCATAGTCAAACGATCGTGCGAGTGTTCGATGGGACTTATTGAGACATTGTGGGAAATATCACCATTCCACTCTAAATTAGCCCATGCACTTATAAAATAGACTTCCATGAGATGGACATTACTCTATCATATAACTGCCTATTGGGAAGGCCTTGGATTCATTCTGTAAGGGCAGTACCATCATCACTGCATCAAAAGTTAAAATTTATAATTAAAAACAAAGTTGCTTGCATCAGAGAAGTGAAATACATTATTCTTGCTACCTTAACTGATTCTTTATATATCAAACCTGATGAAGATGTCCTAGAATCCTCATTTTGGTCATTTGAATTTGTTAATACCATTTATGTCAAGAAAAGGTTGCCAATGGTTGAGCCTCACATATCAAGGAGCACTCATATAGGTCTAAAATTAATTGTTGATAAAAGTAGTGAGGCTAATAAAGGACTTGGAAAACATCTCCAAGGAATTTTTAAGAGCCTTAAAAGTTGTCAACAAGATTAACAAAAAAGGTTTAGGGTTTAAGCTTAACGTATAACATAAAAGAATACAAGCTCAGAGAAACTGTGAGTTGCTTATTGGGTTAAAACTTGGGATAAGAACCAATGTCGTTTGTATCACTTTGAGAAAGTTTTCATCCAAGAGGACATATGAATATCGGCTTTGAAAATGTTATGCTCATATTGAATAAGGCATTTGGGGATTTCTCCATCAATATAATCGATGAGCTGGGACATCAGCAATAGTCCACGAGGCTAGTGTATGCGCTTAAAGATTTATTCCAAGTGTTTAGACTGAAATTGAGATCCCTATACTATTAAATCTGTTTCAAAGTAATGCTATGAACTAAACCTACATGCTTCTACCTAAAAGCATTATAAGATCCTTTCTATGGGCACTCTTTTATTAAGTATTATCAATGAAAAAGACTAAGCATTATGTATTTCATCTCTTATGTCCACTTTTATTTTACCAACTCTTAGACCTTCCACTACATATTTTATCGCCTATATTATTCTTTTTCTATATTTTCAAATATAGGATAGAAGTGATAAGAATATCCATATTGAGATTTTAGGAATCAATTTTGAGTAACTGATCTATTAGTGAGGTCAAGCCTAATGGGGATTTTATGGAGACTGTCATACCCCTAGGCTTACTGAGATTAATTGAACCAAAAGAAAAATATATGCTACTTTATGAAAAAACTATTGAAACCATAAACCTAGGAACAAAGAAAGATAAAAAACAAGTTAAGATTGGAACTTTCATAAAGCCATCAATTTTAACCAAATTGATAAACTTTCTCTAAGAATATTGGGATGTGTTCGCCTGGTCTTACTAAAACATGCTTAGATTAGACACCAATATTGTGGTCCATAAACTTCCCCTTAAACTTGAATACAAGCACATATAACAAAACTCCAAAAGAAAGCAAAGAAGCAATTGAGGTAGGATTTCTTGAGGTAGCCAAGTATCCTGAATAGGTAGCCAATATAGTCTCAGTCCTTAAAAAGGATGGCAAGGTGTAGATGAGTGTAGACTATAGGGATTTAAATCGAGCTAGCCCAATAGATAGTTTTTTTTAGCCCTACTTAAACACCCTAGTGGACAAAACCACCAAAAATACACTATTTTCTTTCATAGATGAATTTTCAGGTTATAAGTAGATCAAAATGGCACTCGAAGACATGGAGAAAACCAATTTATGACCATATAGGGCACCTTTTATTATAAAATTATGCCTTTTAGACTTAAAAACACTAGGGCAACCTAACAATGGGCCATGGTAACATTATTTCATGACTTCATGCATAAAAAAATAGAGGTCTATGTCAATAATTTGTTTGTCAAATCATCAAAAGAGAGTGAATAGGTTGCTAATCTACCAAACTCTTCAAATAGCTACAAAAATACCAATTCAAGCTAAATCTCACTAAATGCACCTTTGGTGTCACATAAGCAAGCTATTGGGCTTTATTATGATCCAAGAAAGAATAAAAGTCAATTTGATAAAGTCAAGGCTATTACGAACATGACACCACCTTGTACCCAAAAGAAAGTGAGGAAATTCTTAAGAAGGTTGAACTACATGGCCCGATTCATATCTCAGTTGACTAAACAATGAGATCTAATCTTTCAGCTATTTCAAAAGCAAAATCCTAAGGAATGGAACAAAGAGCACCATGATGCCTTTAACAAGGTTGAACATTAACTCTCAAACCCACTAGTGCTTGTGTTACTAGTGCTTGGGCCACCTCTGATCTGGTATCTATCAGTTTTTGTCAAGTTTATGCATTGTGTTAGGTTGATATGATAAGTCGAGAAGAAAAGACAACACATGTTAAAAAACTTTTAATATGATAAGTTGAGAAGAAAAGACAGCACATGTTAAAAAACTACATTGTGTTTTAGTATGGATTGCTCGAAGGCAAAGGCAATACTTGTTATACCATACCACATGGTTGATTGCTAAACTCGATCCCATCAAATACTTATCCTAGGCCCCTACCTTGTCAAAGAGATTGTTCAGGTGGTAAGTCTTGCTTTTCGAGCATGATATTATCTATATAAACCAGAAAACCATTATAAGTAGTGTAGTTGTTGACTTTTTGGCAAGTTAAGCAACTGATGGCTATCAATCTCTGGACTTTGAATTTCATGTTGAAGACTTGATGTACATATCCAAGGTAGAAGACACTTTTGATTACAACCAATCTTAGAATATATATTTTGATGGAGTTTTAAACACATTGGGGCATGGAATTAAGGTAATTTTTATCTTACTTGATGGAAAATACTACCCCTACATCGCTAGAATAAACTTTGATTGTACCAATAATATAGCTAAATATGAAACTTGCATTATAATACTTTAAACCACTATTAAAAGGGGTATCAAAACTCTAATATGTTTGAGGATTCAGCCCTAGTAATCTATCAACTTCAAAGGAATGAGAAACTTGGGATGAAACTCTAACACACTACCATAACATAAAGGAGAAAAGGGATGGACTATTTTTGTACCATGACATTCTCCAGTATGTAATGTCATGGTACCAATAATATCCTCAGCATACTACTAAAGATAAGAGAACCATCCAGAGAATTGTTATATGCTTCATTTTAGATGGTGGGATTTGATACAAGAAAAGCTGGGACATAGTATTACTTCAGTGTATAGATGCTCTTAAATCTAGGAGAATTTTAGAAGAAGGCTATGAGGGAATTTGCAACATAAATGCCAATAGACACTAAATAGCAAAATAAATCATGAGATCGTGCTACTATTAATTGGCTCTTGAGAAGGATTACATTGACTATGCCCAAAAATGCCATAAATGTCGAATCTACATGGACAAAGTCCATGTCCCACCATTGTTGCTATATGTCATGATAGCTCTGTGGCCATTCTCTATGTAAGGCATGGACATGATTGGACCTATTACCCTTAAGGCCTCTAAAGGGCATCATTTTGTCCTAGTCGCCATTGATTACTTTTACCAAATAGGTGGAAGCGACTTCATATGCTAATGTTACTAGATCCATTGTGTGCAGATTTATAAAGTAGGACATCATTTGTAGAGATAGGTTTTCTAAACAAATTATCATGGATAATGCATGCAACCTAAAAAAATGGTGCAAGCAGTTTTGCTCACAGTTTAAAATTCAACGTTGTAACTTAGTGTCATAACGTCAAAAAATGAATAAGGCAGTCAAAGTTGCTAACAAGGATATCAAAAAGATAGTTAAAAAGAGGGCTAAAACATACAAAGACTGGTATGTGAAACTACCTTTTGCAATACATGCTTACTATACACCAGTTCAGACTTTTATGGGTGGCACCCTATTTTCTCTAGTTCACAGCATGGAAGCTACCCTACCCATCGAGGTTGAGATCCCTTTAGGGTTATCGCAACATGGCCTAGATACAAATCCTAACCAGCTCGACTTAAAATGGTGGATGTACCGCTTATTCCCATATATATATAATTATCTTTTTATTATTTCTAGGGACCCATATTGTTATTAATATTATTTTTTATTTTTGTGTCAAGGGACTGAGTTTTCGAGATGAATCACTCACTTGACTTAACCCTAAATAGTGGTTATGAAATGACCATTTATGTTGGTGTTGCCACCAATCTTATTTTGGGTGGATAAAATTAGTCACCTGTCAGAGTTTGTATTTCGAGGGTTGTGAAACCCATAAAAACAAGCTCTAAAGTCTGCACTCATGGTTCAAGATTTGGTTATAATCATAAATAGGGATCAACCTTCTCGTGATGCCCGATAATTAGTACCTTATTAATCACGTGTTAACATAAATTTTATTTTTATTAGGTTTTAGTATTTGATTTTTAATTATAATTCCCACATGTCAAAATTTTCATAAATAAATTTATTATTCTATATAAAAAATCAGGTTTTTAATGTTTTTGAAAATCAAAATGTCTTTTGTACCCTTCCAGAGAACCAGAAGAATGCAGAGGTTTTTATTATTCTTTTTCATACCCCACTAGAAGGCCGATGGAATATGAAAGGTTTAAGAAATCAAAATGACTTTCGTACCTTGCTGAAAGGCCAGAGGAATACGAGAGGTCTTATTTTTTGAAATTTGAGAAAATCTTGATTTTAATTTTTTTGAAAGGATATCTTATTATCAAAATAATCAGTATAATCTCTTTCATATGCTAGGAGAAATTCCATGTACTTTTTTAACATCAGAGACATTGCCTTGATTTGCAAAGATTACAATTTTATTCATGTAATAATATAAAAATTCCTTAAGACCTGGTTTAGAAAAAAATGTTCTTAATTTGACTTAAAGGATCCTAATTTGGTTGAAATAACCAACATGTCCCCTATAGTACACCTTTGATGTAAAGGTGACCTTAGAGGACTTGATTCTAAAATAAATTAATGAAATGTCTCTAAAGAGTACTTTTGACACATAGGTATCCTAGTACCCTAAAAGATACTAAAACCTTATAAAAAACTAACATAAGTTAAGCATCCCGATCATCACATAAAAAAACTATTTCTACTGTACAACTTTGATATATAAGTATCCTGATGATCACATAGGACTTGGTTCTAGCATAAATTACTAAAATATCCCTAGGGTCTACCAAGGATGAATCTATCCTTACTATGCACCTTCGACATAGAAGTATCCTATTGATCATAAAAGACTTTGTTCTAGGGAAAATTGCTAAAATACTCTTATGGTGTACCTTCGACCTGTAAGTATCCCAACAACCTAAAGGGCTGGATGACATCATAAATAAATGAATCTATTCCTATTGTACACCTTCGACATAGAGGCATCTTGGTGACCACAAAAGGCACAATTTTAAATAAAATTACCAATATAACCTTAAAATATACTTTCGACCTATAAGTGTCCTAATAACCTAAGGGCTGGATAATGATATGAAATGAAAATTATACCCTGCATGAGTAATTTAGACACCATAAATGACTTAAAATGCACAAATTACTAATAGATCTCTAAATTTTTTAAAATTGCATTTTGTACCCTTATCGAAAAACCAAGGGAATACTAAAAGTTTTAAATACTTCTACACCCCTTTAGAAGACTAGAGAAATGCTAGAAATATTCTTAAAAAATCAAAAACATTTTAGTAACTCTAAAATGCAAGGTTTTCTAAATGATCTTAAACTTTACAAATTTTGCAATTTAATCACTATACAACATAAACATGTAATTAAACACAAAACTCATCATAAAAAATCATGGAAATTATATTAAAAATCCCATAATCAATTCAGCCAAGCACCTATGGCCTTAGAACAAAAATTTTATAATTGTGCAAATAAGTTCTTAAACTTTCTAAAATAAAAAAAATGACCCAAAAATGATGGAAAATGCATAAAACATATTCATACATATTAAGTAAACATGAAACACTTTCACTAGTATCCACAAACAATTAACCAAGCATGGATGGCCTTGAAGCAAAATTTTTTAATTTTACAATTTCATCTCCACTTAATAGAAAATCATAAATAAATACCAAATACATCATAAAAATAATGGAAATCACACCAAAAGTCAAAATATGAATTCGGCCATTCATTAAAAAATAATTTTTTCATTACATATTTTCATAAATATTAATATACATACTTGTTATAATTTTTACTAAGCATAAATAAGCATAAAAACATAATAAATAATGAATAAATCAATATAAATCAACATGGAAACATTAAGAAAAATTACATAAACATATATACATGAAAATAACAATATATATACCAACAAACACAAATAATAATGGAGATCTACTTGCACAAACACCTATTTCCAACCATTCTTATCATCCTTTGCAAGGAATTAAAGGTCCAATGACTAGGGCAAAGACTAAACGCATGAAGCAACCTTTGCAAGGACTAATCATGGAAATGCAAGCAAATGAGACTATTTAAAATGAATCAGATGCATTGCCAAGACTGATCACTTTTCTACATTGTGTTAAGGCTAAAAAGAAAAGATGAATAAAGCTTGGAGCCTAATTCACATGTCCAAGATGAATGGAGCCCAATTTGCATGTA